>MU916449.1:0-12438 GCA_036418165.1 Cooperia oncophora | reverse complement strand
ACTCGAAATCTCTACGATCGGGTAGGCGTGGCCGCATGTTTCAACTTAACCTGAAGGTGTCTATGCTTCTGGTGAGATATTTTCATCTTGACACAATTGTTGTCGTGTCTCTGTCCAACACAGAACAAGATGACAGTTGTCCCAGACTGAAATATTCCACGAGTAACCAATTTCGTGAATTTGAATTTTGTTCATGAATGCTTCTAGGGACCAGGCCGAGGAAATCATGCAAGACCGACAGCAGTGGAAAGAATTCGTCGCCCGATGTGCTCAACAGCACGGGAGGAACTAAGTCTAAGTAAAGTAACCAATTTCGTCCATTTTCAATTGCCACGCCTACTCTGGCTCAGGGATAAGGAGTGTTTTTGACCTGTTTCTGGGGCTAAATCGCGTGTTGTGAGATTGGTATGCTGCATGAGGTCTCACCAAATTACGCTGATGCTATCGCATAAGGTGCACGGCGGCTTCGGTCCAGAAATAATGCGAAAATTTCTGTAAAAGCGGTTCATCACCCTTCATTGGAACCAACATTGTTACCGCATAACTGGGAGCACAGGCCCACGTGGACTCAAAAACTAGAGGATCCTATTCTTAAAGCACGCTCAGCACTCCGGCTGTAGGACTACTGAAGGGAAAATTTCCTCTTCGCGGATCAGTTCGGAAGTTTGCTCCAACGGCGGCAGAAGGAACCCTTCACTAAATTGCCAACATTTCCATTTAGATCTTATTTATAGGTTTTGCTTACCCTCGACTGGGTAACTCGAGATGAAGCGCAGGGGAACAGACCAACCTGCCTCTATGATGTGCCACGCACTCGTCTTCCACTCAGAATCGCAGTGACATTTGCAGAAGTATGCCGTTACAACTCTTTGAGCAGCTGATGAGATCCTTGTGTCCTACATCTGAAAGTACAGTGGAACTCTCCATTTCAGCGAATAGATCGTTCAATACCCATTAAAATATTGGTCTCCGGAAGCATTGCTGTTTGCAATATGCACGTCAAGCGCATTTACTATCGACATGAGAGCGTTACACTGTTCTATCGAGAACCCTGCAGAAAAGAAAGCTCTCTGAGGGTCTCGCAAAGAAACAGCTACCATGTGAAATTAATTTCGACATCGAGCTACGCAGTGAATGAACTCACTTCATTGTACAACCTTCTAGTAATCCACAAATTTCACAATAGAATGGCATGATGTGGCCCTCCTAAAGCGACTATTAGGAAGGCTAAGAGTGCCATTATTCTCTGTACTTTCCGCATATCTTTATCCTCCCTGAATCCCATTTTTCGGGATTGAAATCCGAGAGGTCTTGTCACATTAGCTCATCCTTATCAATTCAAGTTGAAGGTCGCGCAGGCTCAGGTTTTCAGGTGAAGGGGATTGAGGTCTAATCAGGGACAGAGATGCGTTGCGGAAACCGTGAAGAAGGGGTTGTCTGTGAGCTTCTAATGGGGGGGGGGGGCTGGGGAGGAGGCGTATGTGCAGGTGCCAACAATGAACAGAGCACTGACAAGGCTTGCGGATATGCCTGCGGTACCTGCGGTTTGCATATCTGTACTGGATTATCCGAAAAGGATCAACATTCCGGTACTGACGAATACTTTTTACGTGTATTGTTGATGGTTTCAGAGTGAACCTCAAAGGCATAAGACACGATAATTTGGCACCAGTCTGAAATGGTAGCAGGGGTGGTACCTAGTGGAAAAGTGGAGGAAAAGCGAAGTGAAACGAAACGGTCAAAAAGCAAAAGCCTTTGTTTTTCACGACTCAGAGAACAATTTCGGAGTTTTCAGCTGGCATCGTGCCAGTAACCGCTACGGTAGACACGGCTGCGTGTATGTACTCATAAATCCATGACGCTTCATATCATTCCCTTCGCTTCATATTGTACTTCGCAAATGAAGCGATACGAGCATCAGCATCGGTCGGACATTTGTGGGCGGCGGGCCAGGTGGGCGTCTGGTCGGTATGTGCAGCTTGATAGGGCCCTATAGCGGTACCTTCCTTAGCCATGCGCGTAGCAGGCCCTGCTTACGGTGCCGAATTCTGTCCTGCTAGGCGTATTTATCCTACAAGTCTTGGGGGAATTATTGTGCCGCTTGCCTTTAATGGATCTTCTGCATGACTCTACTGGAACTTTTATGGTCAACAGCAATTCACTATTTTCTTCCTCCATAGCAATACATGGGGACTTGCGGACCACCGAGGAATCAAAGGCTTGGTATGCTTGGGAGAGTGTTCAGGGTATCCAAATCACGGCATCACACTCAAATTAGCAGAATAATTGATTTAGGATGCTGCAACATTTCCCTATTGACCCAGTTAAGTACTGGTATCATGCCGGTGCAGGTCGCACTATTTGCAAAGTCTCGTTCGTTGTCCTTGCCACAAATCGGATGAGCTTAACTGCACCCCGCTTAGCCATACACATTGCAGAACTCTTCGGGTGTTCAACGAACTGATTTACATATCCTCTCATCGAAACATGACCTTCTCCGTCACATGCCACAATTAACATACTAGCGAGTGGAGTTATTACTCAAAAACTTATTTTCAAAAACTTCACGGGCCTTTAATATACCACGTCATTGTAGAAACTATTACGGTACTCCCCTTTCTTGATTCGCAGCGAAAGATGGAGGCTGCAGATGATCGCTGCAGTGTCCGAATAGTCTCCCGCTTCTCGCTTAGTGTTGCTGAAGTCGTTCTACTATGATCAATTGCTGTTAAAGGTCGCGGCTCGGTTTCCAAAAATCTTCACAAGAATGCTGAATTATGGGCAAAGGTCTTGACTACAGACGGGAGTCGAACCCCACGCTCTTGGGGCGATTGCGTTATTCTTCACGCCACCAGAACGGCTTTTACCGTACTGCATGATGAAAGAACTTCTAAACATGTAAAGACATTAGCCTTGGTTTCCAGCCTATATCGGCTATTCGGCTCATTAAAGGCAGTTGGCACGATGGTTTCCTACTTAGCCTAAAATGCTAGTAGGGCGCTGTATAGTGGGGAAATGGCGAAAGAACGGAGTGAAACGGTCAAAATCCTGCGAAGAAAAAGCCTCCGTTCTCAGTGACTTGTAAATCGATTTCGGACGAGTTTCCCGTAGGCATCTTGCCAATCACCGCTACCGGCTGCATATGTGTACCCATGTATGCATGCAGCATCACGGCCGCTTCATACCAATCCCTTCGCTTCATAATTTGCTTAGCAAATGAATGAATACGAGCGTCAGGAACGGTCGTCCATTTGTGGGCGGGCGGGCGTGGCGGGCGTTTGGGACGTAAAGTTGTGGCTTGATAGGGCCCTTATAAGGGCACCTTCCTTGGAAAGGCGCTATGCAGCGCCTGCTCAGGGTCGCGGAATTCCGTCCTGCCAGGCGTATTGATCCTAGTCGTCTTGGGGGATTTATCGTGCCAACTGCCTTTAGGTCAAACGCGTAAGTGATATAAGACTATGACACAGAAGCTGCGAGCGAGAGGTTATGAGTGACCTTGAGGAAGCGATGGACAGCGCACCCGCCCAGCCAGCAAGGGATGTGGGATCGAGTACCGCTAGGGTAAAGACTTTTGCCTAAAACTCGGCATTCTTGTACCAAGTCGGAGTCGAAGTATACCTCTCGTTGGAGAACTTTAAAAAGTGTTCGTTCTGCCAACACCAGTGCCGCTCGCGACATGTTGAACAGCCGTTTAACCTCGGGAAAATGCACATATCAAAAACGGTGGGTTCAAAAAACAGCAGCACTAGACGTACTTACTCGCGGAAAATTTCCATAATCCAATTCATTTTTTTATGTCTACCTGAATTCAATATTCATTGTATTTACCACATCATCACAACTTCCACCGCTCCTCACCATACTATTCCCACTTCATCTTTTCTTCGCTTACTGCTGGATTTTTTTTCCAAAGTCAGGGTACATCACTGAGTTGCATGAATTTTCTTCTGAGTACACGTGCCCTCAAGAATTTCCTCCTTCAGTACGACTCCTCGAAACCTGCCTACCTACCATCTTATTTCCTTTCCCAAACATTTTCACCGCTGTTCGAGATGGTGCTAAATACCTCCAGCGAACTATCATGGATATGCAGTCTTTTTTATTATCGATTAAGTGGACCGCAATACAAAATTTGTGCCAGAGATTTGGAAGATATGTTATCTTGTGGTCAGTGCAGTTCGGCTCGAAATGGTAACAAACTAGTCTTTAGCGAAGCTTGTTCAGGCCATCTGTGGGAAGCTGTGACCCATGTAACCAAAAAGGCTCCTTTATACTGTTCCAGGTTTGACCCTCGATGAACCTTGACATACTTCGAAGTTCTCTCGCTGAGGCGCTAAAAATCCCAAAATGAACAGAAAGGACGAATGCCTGGCCATCACAAACGAGCTCGCCCCGTTTGCTGACCTGTGTGGGCTTCAGTTGCCATCGGCTTCGAGTCGAGGGGCCAGGTCAGCTGAAGCCACCCACGGGGAGTCAGTTTAGCGGTGGTCTCAAGCAAAAACCGGCCAGGTGAGTCGTTTGTGGTTGTGACCTATGACAGGTTTCTGGATCCTTCTGGTCTGGGACTAGCTTATCTGAGGTTTGAAATGATTGTCCGAGGGTAGTTTCACTTTGATTTTTGACTTTTTTCCAGGCTCTGACGAAGGCGATAAGGCCGAAACGTTAGCCAATAAAACTGTTATATCATCTTGGTCACGGCTACAGCCAGCAATACCAGAGAGCTCCTTTATACTGCTTCTTCTCTTCATAGGAGGTTACAATTCTCACGAAAGTGTACCTGTTAGTTAACGTGGACCAACAAAAGGAGCAAGCGGAAACGCACAATGGCCCTTCCAAACCGGCCAGCACATCTGCACTGCAGTGCATTTTCGTTGAAGTTTTGCCATGAAGTAAATTACTACAGGAAAAACAGAACTTTACGGAAGATATCTTATCACTTATGCTTTGGCCTGGAAATGGTTCTTAGAGTCACATGACACTTCTATGGGTCACTCATTTTATCACTACAATAATTACTAGAACAATGTACTTCTGGAAAGCGCTTGTAATCGATCAATTTTTTTGTGTGGAAATGGAGAAAAGATCACAAAATACAAACCAACCAATTAAGTAGTTCATAAAAGTAGGCACATTGCAGGCGCCCGTACAGTCGTGATCCCTCCAAACGATAGGATGTGTGCTAGAACGTGGATTGCAGCAAGGGAGGCATTTTCCGATGATGCCATCCTGGGTTCTGGCAGGCAGTGTTGCTTCTCTCTAACGTCCCTTCTACAAACTGCCGTTCGAAGAAAGTATGCGGCCGTAGAGGGAGAGTTATGTTCACATACCATCATCAGAAAATGGTAAACAAAGCCTCCATTGGGGGAGGGAAGTATAGTCCTCATCATTGCGAGATCGGTCTTGGGGCGTGTCAGCAGTAATGACTGCTCGTGCCACACGTGTTGAAGCCGTTCTCAGCCTTTTTTGCTGAAACCGTATATGCGCAAAAAGGTTTTAGAAACGAGTCACATACGGAAGACTATAGATACAGTAATATCAATTAGACCCGCTTCAACAACTGGTGCAGAACGACTTTGGCCCCGCGCCAAGCGCAGCCGCACTGAACCGCCCCGACAGTACGTAATGATGAGGACTGTAATCAGTCCTTCAATATGCTGAAAACCTTCAACATATCCTGACTAAGGTCCATATCGGGAGGGCAAACGGTATGTTTCGGCAACGTCCTTACCTTGCTCCCATGGCGGCTTCCTCGCCTCTCTCTGCGTCGCCCTAAACGTTCGTGACACTGGCCGCGTTCGCAGCTACGTTACTTGTTGCTCTCACTTATGAAGTGCAAGCGCTTCGTACAATCTTGTTCGCTGCGGTACTGGGCCGGCCGACACCAACGTGACTGGGAGGATGGGAATGGCGCGGCGCTAGCCAAGTCTCCACCAATTATTGGAGCGGACAAGCGGCAGTAATTAGTAAAAAGGGCTGGCGCTGTGTCATACTTAGCCCCTCCCCCCTGACACTCCCCAGCATGCGAATGAGACGTTAAACATACTGGTGCCTGTACTTGAAACCACTGCACAATTGGTAATGGTTGTGATGCCAAACAAGTTTCCTTGTTATCGCTGCTGGAGATGTCGTAGAGTTTTTTTTGTTGCGTGTGCTTATCTCATTTCCCTCATATCAATAAAATTATGACACCCTATGTTTGCCTTCCGTTACACTCTTTATAGGAACCAGACCATATATAAGCTTTTACCTTAATGTTACTTTTTTGTTCGAAAATTTAGATGTGAATACAAACTGATATGTGTGGTGACGTATGAAATTCAGCGAAATAAAGAGCACAGTGACTTGGCGGGACAGTTATAGAGGGCCCATTTTAATACTGATAATTTCACTATATTAGCTTGTCAATAATAGCGGTTTTTAAGATTGTCAGATAGAGCTAAATCCAAGAAATCGTCCGGGATATTGGGGACACTCTGCAACATCAACTTCATATGGGTTTTCCGGATTCATTTGAACCTTTTTAAAAGATCTTATGAGTAATCGTTTCCCAGCGTAAACTCTTTTTTTTTTGGAGTATGGTGCTGTCCCGGAGTCTCATTACTCATCTGAATGTGTATTAACAATGTGAAACTCCAAAAGTTTATTCCAAAAAAACTCAAAGACAGCAAAAAAAAAAAAAAAAAAAAAGTCTAAACAGTTTTTTAAAGTATTATTCTTATCTGGCTACTATTTCGGTGCGTAGCACCTTCTTCAGGGCTGAAATTATTTAGCTTGTTTAATGCAGAATATAAGCCTACAGAGATGTGACCCGCACGGACTCCTCCCATACGAGGCACTTACCGAGATATCCTGGCAAATTAGCCTTTTTTTTACAACAAAATGATCCTCAAAAGTCAACTATTTAGACTTTTGATTGTATATTGAGTTTTTTAGAATAACTTTTGGATGTTGACATTGTTAATAAACATTTAGATCTTTTTTTTGCATTTTATCCGCCGACGAACTTATTCAGTTCAAGTTATTGACACGATATGAACACTAGACAATCCATTAAGAAAGCCACAGAAGACGACCGGGCGACATGCAGCGTCAGCTTGTCTGCGTCATTTCAACGAAATAGCGTTTTAACATAATGCGGCTTAATCGGTCTCTGAACAACAAGCGGTTTAGTTTGGCTCAGACCGTCTGCCCTCTTTACTTCGGAGCATGATGCGCCATTGCTGACGTTGTGAAGTTCTGCAAGCAAAAAAAGTTTACTGAACACAAGTGTGTCAAAAATTATAACTTTAAAGGAAAGCCTATAAAAATTCTCTAATTCCTATGTTGATGTCATGGTCTATTAAATTATTCATTCGCACGGTGTGGCGGTCAAATCACGGCTCGAATTCCGACCAGATCAACCGGACCTCCATGGACTATTAATTGGTACTGGTACCACAGATTCGTTTGGGAGGATGAAAACACTGTCATGCTGATCCCTCTCCCAAGTCATTGTATAGGCTGGGGAGGTACATCCACGGCAAAGTTTTTGTCCTTTATCCTTTTACCAGCGGATGCCCCACCCCCTGTGGGAGGGGCTTCGCATATTCTATGGGGCCCCTTTGTTCCTTGTTCCATGCCCTACCCATCCCCACCTTGACCCGACCTCTCCAAGTTGTCTTTCAGGTCGAACCACGCACAGACAAACAGACAGACTAAGCAAATTATATACAGTGGGTGATTCTTCACTTACGTGTAGGTTTTCACTGCCGAAATCGACTTGGCTAATCTGGGCATAACACAATGCTTTTGACTGCTGTTTGTACTCTACCATACGGTAGAAACACTACCTTCTCAATCAAAGTCATATGCCGCGATTACAGAAGAGTCATCCCAGCTAGGATATGCTTTCATTCAAGGATCCAACGTGCGCAGTTAGAGCTGCAATTCTAGCACTCAGGCTAATATGATCTATGCCACCACCCACTCGTTTGTGTGGTCTCTCGCCCGCGCGCGCAGTCTTTCTTCTTCTCCTACTCTCACAATCCTATTCTCCTAATTAGAGTGTTCGTTATGGCACGCCAAAGCTTTTCACCATGTATTACCTTCACATTTGTTTTCAAATCTCGACGACTTGCAATCGCACATGATTTACTTTTAAAGGCAGTTGGCACGATGAATCCCCAAGACGATAAGACGGGCAGGACGAAATTCCGCGACCCTGAGCAGGCGCTGCATAATGCCTTTTCCAAGGGAAGGTGCCCTTATAAGGGCCCTATCAAGCCACAACATTCCGACCCAAACGCCCGCCCACAAATGGACGACCGTTCCTGACGCTCTAATCGATTCATTTGCTAAGCAAATTATGAAGCGAAGGGATTGGTATGAAGCGGCCGTGATGCTGCATGGATATATGAGTACACATATGCAGCCGTACCTTCGGTAGCGGTTATTGGCAAGATGCCTACGGGAAACTCGTCCAAAATTGATTTTGAACACATTGAGAACGGAGGCTCTTTCTTCGCAGGATTTTGACCGTTTCACTCCGTTCTTTCGCCATTTCCCCACTATATAGCGCCCTACTAGCATTTTAGGCCGAGCACCAAATCATCGTGCCAACTGCCTTTCAAAGAGAGCCTTTGCACTCGCCTCCGTCGATCCTGCTCATTGCCCGGACTGGGCGCTGTGAATGGATCCGCAGCTTCTGCAGCGTGCAACTTTCTCTGCTCAAAAATGCATGGGAAGGAGGGTAATGCTAGATGCTCACAGGACATCTGTCAGCCCATTTCCTCCTTGCCTTTTTCATACTTTTTCCTTTTTCTTCCTCCCTTCACTCTTCCCTCTTCCTACGTTTAATCCCTCCAAGTGTTCTCACATGAAAGCCGATGAGAAAATACCCTGAAGCCTTGCACCGAGAGAACATGCAGTTAGCAGAAACCCTGCAACGGCCCAGACTCTTCGCGCTGCCCACGGCCAGCAGTACCCTTAACTATAGGCAATCGCTCTTCTTGTCAGTCTCCTCTCGCTTCTGGCTGTTCTCTACCACTAACTGCGCGCACGTTTCGAGGACCGTCCTTGGAAGTGAGTAACAGCTGGTTGTTGAAAACATTCTGCCTTTCTTCTCCAACTAGTATTCAGTTGAAATAGATTTTGTTTTTTTCGTCCAAACAATGTAAACCAAACAGTAAATGCAATAACAGTAACGTGTAAAGGAAAGGAGATCTTTGTGGTGATACCATTACTGAAACCTAAAGACATTCTCATGTCACACACATCACTGAGCAAACATTGCGGATGTAACTTGTTGACGCCGGCGAAGTCGTATTGATACCAGAAAAGGGTGTTGTGGTTTACTGTTGCACGGTTGGTAAACTCGTGCTGAAGAGCAGTAGAATGACAAAGCAGGCTAAAATTGTAGTTTTGATCTATGGCTCCATTACATTCCTTGTTTCTTCCTGCAATTACCAGACTTTTTTTATTTACACACTTGGTTCAAATTTCGAATGTTCGTTGAACCCTCGGATCAATTCTCGCTGAATGAATGAATGATATTCTGCTGTTTGATAGACTGACAAGTTTAATGGTTTGAAAGTTCATAGTCCTACCAGTTTGGTGGTCGACTGGTGATTTTTCCGAATATACTATCATTTCCTGAAAAAAAGGCAACGGTTCGTCAGGGCGTAAACCGAGACCTATTTTGTCCTCTTTGTTACTAATTTTGCTCTATTCTCTACTTCTTCATCGTCCACATTGTCCAGTATGTTTATGTCAGTTGTTTCTTGCATTGTACTATGTTACTGTTTGTAACTTTAGTTGTAAAATGATGAAAATATTTTGACTGATTTTAAAACTACGTCTGTGGTAAACAGTATAGACGCTTACGCAAATTCTCCCCTCTCAGAGGTCTCATTCTTTCTGACGATTCCTCATTCTTCTTTTTTTACTGGATATGTTACAGTAGATACTAAGTAACAAATTGACCAGATGCACACTAAGTATCCGCTCGTAGTGCGACACAGGAAAAAGAATCCATATCACGGAGATGTGGAGGGCGTGGCCGCGTCCTTCATTTTCATTTGATGCAGGACACGTTTTGTGAGATCATTCCAATTGAGCGATGGTTTTTTTATCACGTTTTATGCACAATTTACATGACCGCAATTGTCCCCGAGGGCAGCAGACAACGAAAAACGCAGCCGTCACCACTTTCATGAGTACACAGCCACGCATTATCATCTCGGGGAGTTTTGGAACGGCAAACACGAGGCGACTGAATCGAAGATCCCCGGGCTGCTGAAACTCTTACTTGACGGAACCCAAGACATTATGTCAAGGTACACTAAAGCCTGAGATGTGGTAGGCGTGGCTGCGAACGTCAACCAAACCTCGCGGAGCTTTGCTTTTGGAGAGTTATTTTCATTTTGACAGAATTGTGGTCGTGTCTTTGTCCAACACAGAACAAAACGACAGTTGTCTACAGCCAAAAAAACTAAACTAGTAAACCATTCGGCGCCTTGTTTGAATGCCACGCCTACTCCGTCTCATGGATAAGGAGTGTTCGTCGAGACGCGATAGTTTCTCTAGTCTAGCTCCCTGGTTAGAAAAACTCTTTGGAGCGTTCTGGTTGCAGTTGGCCTCTGTAGCCTTCGGAGCCTTTTTGGGAGAGGCTCATCACCTGTAGGGGACATTCTACTCCACAATGAGATCTTTCAAAAACAGATTTGTTGTGGTGAATTTCTTTCTAAAGTTCACCTCGGTCGGGCCTTCCAGTTCAGATTTGTTTAAGCGCTATTGCCACGTTCTTTCACTGTCAACAACCATTCCTGCACGCAGCACACTCTATCTTTTTATTGCACCTCGCAGTCCTTTGTTCGATGGTCCGTTAGGTCAAAATGTTGTCTTTGTACATTCGGAAACTGTAACGCCTTTGGCCCCCTTTCGCAATATCTTAGATGCCCCCGCGAACGAGCTCTGCCCCTTAGCTGTCGACTCCAGAGCCAACTTCCCGTTTCTGGCAAATTCCTGTCATGTGAAGGGATTTCAGGGCATTGAATGACCGTAGCTGGCCGCGTTTTTTTTCAGGTCGATACTGTCTTCAGTATTTCACTAACCGATTGTTTTCCGCTTGTTTCAAAAAAAAGTCCCAGGTGGCAGTTGTGGCGGAGCTCCCCCTCAAACTGCGCAGGTTTTGCAGTATGATGATCGCAAGCGTCCAGTCAGGCCTATCACCTGCCTTCACCTCAAAAGGGAAGGGCCCATCAAGAAGAAGCAGGACCCGATTCCGCCCACACGACCAAGACGGACTTTCACTTCGAGTTAGTGCACTCTACCAAACGTAGAATTTCCCATCACTGCTGCTTAGTTGACATTTTCGTTTTGCTGACTGGCTTATTTCTTTACTTATACTCGCTCAATGTATTACATGTTACCAGTAACCATGAGGAACAAAGTGAAAGTAGGGCCAATGTGACACAAGTTCTGCAGAAATTCGGTAGTAGAAGCACATCTAAACGGCATTTTACTGCCTATTGTTTCTCTTTTCTTTTTTATTGCCCTTTAAGTAGCGCTTAAGTCCAGCTTGACAGTCTTATCAACGAGACTATCTTTTACGTTCAACGACAAAGTTGCTACTGTTTGCACTGTACGCATTTCTCAGGCCATTTTTTTGTGCAGTCAGGTCGCTTTGGCGTAAAGTAGCTGTTAATCGCCATTTCCGGGGCAAATATTTGATTTCAATTCACCGCGAGTTTCTTACCTGTCTATGTTTGAACAACATGGAGTTCTATGTGTGATTTGTGCTCTTGGCATGTTTCTCAGTCCATAGTTATCTATGAATTACTACTAATGTACTTATTAGCACACGGATCTTGATCACTTGCACAATCGGAGCTTTTTCTTATGAAATTCCTGGGATGTGCAGCCTTAAAGGCAGTTGGCACGATGGTTTCCTACTTAGCCTAAAATGCTAGTAGGGCGCTGTATAGTGGGGAAATGGCGAAAGAACGGAGTGAAACGGTCAAAATCCTGCGAAGAAAAAGCCTCCGTTCTCAATGACTTAAAATCGATTTTGGACGAGTTTCCCGTAGGCATCTTGCCAACGGGAAACTCGTCCAAAATGGGTCATTGAAGTCAGGACCGTCCAATGCTGTACCGCTACAGAAGGTACGGCTGCATATATGTACTCATATATCCATGCAGCATCACGGCCCCTTCATACCAATCCCTTCGCTTCATAATTTACTTAGCAAATGAAGCAGTACGAGCATCAGGAACGGTCGTCCATTTAAGGCGGGCGGGCGTGGCGGGCGTTTGGGACGTAATGTTGTGGCTTAATAGGGTCCTTATAAGGGCACCTCCTTCGGGGAAATCGCTATGCAGCGCCTGCCCTGGGTCGCGGAATTCTACCCTGCCAGAAATATTGATGCTAGTCGTCTTGGGGGATTTATCGTGCCAACTGCC
>MU916447.1:1832-14769 GCA_036418165.1 Cooperia oncophora | reverse complement strand
TTATAAATTTTGCTCGCGTGAGGCAGGGATAGCCGAGTGGTTAAGAGTGTAGACTCATAATCTCACTCTGAGCCACGAGTTCGATCCCTGCCGAGGCACAAACCTGCCTTGCAAAAATTGCAAAAATGGGGACGATACCAGCGTCAGGCCCAGGTTGACAGGCCGGCTGATGGAGGAACCCGTCACAACAACCATGACAAGTCGCAATAGAATCAGTGTAAAAGCTAGGACGTCACCCGGAAGTGGCGCGCAGAACCCTCGCCCGAGTTCTGTGGTCAGTATGCGAGGGCTACCGAGGGGTGAACGACCTCGGCCAAAGAAGCTAGTTCGAATTGGGACCCTGAACGTGGGGTCGCTTACCGGGAAGTCTCGTGAGGTTGCCGACCTCATGAGACGCAGGAATATCCAAGTCCTATGCCTGCAGGAAACGCGGTGCGAAGGCACGCGAAATTGGAGAAGGCGTCAACTCTTCTACAATCGGAGGCAGACACATACGCGTATGCGCAACGGAATGCGTTGCCATAGCGGTGGCAGAATCCCTCAAGGACTGCGTCTCCACTGTGAATAGGATCAGTGACCGGATCATGGGAGTGAGAATGGACACGAAGGAGGGGTACTGGACAGTACTGACCGTCTACGTCCACCACAGTCGCCGGTTTGCTCGCTGAAGCCGAAAAACGGATTGAGTTCTACCTGCGCCTCGGACGAGCCATAAGATCGGTTTCCTGGAAGAGGTATCTCAAGACATAGGCTGGAGATCTGAATGGCCATGTTGGGAGGGACAGAAGGGGTCTAGAAAGGGTGCACGGAGGTCAAGGAATAGGGACAAAGAACGCTGAGGGAGGACGAATCCTTGACCTAGCAACAGCCCACGACTTAGCAATCTGCAGCACCTTCTTCGCGAAAAGGAGGACCCAAAAGGTAACCTACAGCAGTGGAGGGAGACAAACGGAAATCGACCATGTCCTGGTCAGAAGATCGTCTCTCAAAACCGTCAAGGATATCAAGGTACTGCCTGGGGAAGAGCTGGGCCCTCAGCACAGGCCTCTCCTGGCAGACATCGCCATAGACCTCCCCAAGAAGAGAGGGTGAGAGCAGAGCGAAGAATTCGGTGGTGGAAAATGGGCAGGGTAGAAAAGGATAGCCAAGAATACTGGAGGCTGGGCTCCCAGACCCACATGGGCCAGTCCAGGACACCTGGACCTACGCAGCAGAGGTCATCCTACAGTGTGCAAGGGAGGTCCTGGGAGAGACGCGAGGTGGTATCAGAGGAGACAAGGCAGCCTGGTTCTGGAACGAGGAAGTCCAGAAGATCGTCAACAAGCCGAGAAGAAAGAAGCCTACAGAACGCCTGGCAAACACGACACGGAGCCCCAGAAGACTACGCTGCGCTACAAGAGCTGCAAGCGACTCGCTAAGGCGGCCGTTGCTAAGGCCAAGAATACGGAAATGGACGCCCTGTACGACAAGCTGGAAGGCCGAGAAGGGGACAAGTTCGTCTTCCGCCTGGCTAAAGCTCGGCATCGCGCAGCTCAGGACATCAGGGTCGTAAAGACTGTGAAGAGCAGCAACGGGGCCATTCTCAGGAAACCAGCCGAAGTCAGGAAGAGGTGGGAAGAATACTTCGAGGGACTTCTGAACGAAGAATTCCCTCGCAAGGATAGCCCACAATAGAGGCGACGGCAGGTCCCATCACTCCCTGGACGAAGGATGAAGTTCGCCGGGAGCTAGGGAGAATGAAAGCTGGGAAAGCAGTGGGTCCAGACGGGGTACCGATAGAGGCATGGAAGGCCCTTGGGGAGCAGCTACAGGGTGAGTCTGGCTCACAGACTCTCCTAAAGAACGTAACGGAGCTAGGAGGGTGGGAAAGGATTGCCAGTATGCGCTGGAGGAGGAGAGCAGCAATCATCGTCGCCATCTTCCAACACGAAACGGGGAACGCGACGGAGTGCTCAACTACTGCGGCGAATCAATGCTGACTCCCGGACATACCATGAAGGCTGTAACGAGCGCCTTGGTCAGACACTAGGACTGAGGGAACTCGTCGCCTTATCGTCGGGCAGGCAACAGTTCGGCTTTCATGGCCCGAGAGGCATCGCACCACCAGATGGCCATCTTTTCATCTGCCAGATCGCTGCATGCGAGAAGTACGCGGAGAGAAGCCGGCGACCTGCTACTAGGGCCTTCCTGGACCTTGAGAAGGCATTCGACCGCCTGCCAAGGCCTGTACTCTGGAGTGCGCTCAGAGAACGTAACGTTCCGGAACACCTCATCTCCTTAGTGAAGGACATGTACGATGGGGCTAAAGCAGCTGTACGCACCCCTCACGGCTTGACAAAGGGAGGTAAACATTACGGTTGGGGTACACCAAGGGTCAGCCCTCAGCCCGTTCCTCTTCCTCCTGACTCTAGATGTCATGGCAAAAGAACTCATGGAGGGACCTCTGAAAACCATCCTCTACGCTGACGACATCGCCCTGATAGCGGACAGCAGGGAGGAACTTCAGGACAAGGTGCAGCGGTGGCAGGGATGTGCTCGCTGCGAATGGACTCCGGCTGAACGTAAAGAAGACCAAGTTCCTAAGCTCCGAAGAGTGCGCCGAAGTCATCGTAGATCGCCATGGCGAGAGCATCGAAAGGGTCGAGGATTTCCAGTACCTGGGGAGCAACCTAGCAGCTGATGGCAGCGTGGAACGTAACCGTGGCGGCCCGAATCAAGGCAGCCTGGATGAAATGGAGGGAGTCCACTGGCATCCTGTGCGACCGGCGGTGCTCGAGAACGCTCAAGGGCAAGGTGTACCGGGCTGTGGTAAGGCCTACAATGCTCTACGGCAGTGAGTGCTGGCCCATCTGCAAGAACCATGAAAGGCAGCTCCACTCAGCTGAAATGAGGATGCTGAGATGGGCCTGCGGCTGGACACGACTCGACAGAGTCAGAAACGAGGACGTCAGAGCAGTCACACAGACGGCTCCTATCCAGCTGAAGGCACGAGAGCAGCGACTGCGATGGTACGGTCATGTACTGAGGAGGCCTGAAGACCACCCAATAAGGAAGGCATTGGAACTCGAGGTAGAGGGCAAGCGACCACGAGGAGCCCCAAAGAAAAGATGGAGGGACGTCATCAAGAGGGACCTCACTGAAGTGAAAGCCACAGCAGAAGATGCAGTGGATCGGAACAAGTGGCGACGTGTAATAAGAACAGCGGACCCCCCTGCGACGGCGCGGGACTACGCCTAGGCGAATAAGAAGAAAAGTTACAATTTGCTCCGTATCATCTATCACACCTACATTAACGGCAACGGTGCAGGTACACCACACCACTGTCAAGTAAAGGGGGGGGGGGGGGGGGAAAGAGCATCTCACTTGTTTATTCAGGGCGAGCTCTACTAGAAAGTTCATAATTGTGGCTCCGCCTCATCATTTCCCTTGTATGTGACTGCCGCCTACACAACAAACGCGAACAGATCTTTTCTCTACCTCGACCCCGCGTTGCTTTTTGATGATTCCTACGGACGTCCAGTCCTCATGATTTTCGTAGCTTTGTCGACAAGGGTTGAAGGATGTACGTCAGGTTCGCCAGGCTCAAAAGTACCGAGAGGAACGGCGGGCCCCCCGCTTTCTGAAGTGATGCTTTCCATTAGCTTTTGAAGGCTGAGCCCAGCTCTCAGGAACATTGAGTCATGGAGCCTCGTATAATACAGTGATCGCGGCTGGTGAAGAAAAAAAATCAAAAAAATCATTGAAAATGAATATATACCGACTATACAAACCCTATGCTGGCCAGGAGGGCGGGGCGGTCGACTCTTTACTAGCGAACGGCGCTATCCTTGCTTTTTTGAGATGCAAAACTAGTACATACTGCATCCTCATAGGGAGGGCCTACTAAATATCAGGGGGGCGCCAAAAAACAAGACATTTCTACTGAGTCACCCATATCAGCAAAGTTTTTCGCAGTGCCTCAGACAGAGAACGGGGAACAGTACCGAGGGCAATCAGATACCCCAAGATGTTCCGTCTATATAAGCAGCGAGCTAGGCGCTCACCATCGCCCTTCCATAGTACATCAAAATCATGAAAGTCATCTCCAGCGTCGCAACCTGACTGAGAAGACCTTCGGCAATTCATCGTCACCCCCTGCCGAATAGCTGGCGAAAGCTTCCTTGTACTCGAGTCACTACATGGATAGCTACTGCGAGCATCAGCCTACTATCGATCTGAACAGACCCTCTACATCAAAGCCGAGCCTCGAGCAACGTCGCTACGTGTCGCAGCGACACTCATCTTCCACCCTCAGTATCCGCCAAGCGCGCAGTTGATACTGCGTGGGGACCGGACGTACTCGGGCACTGCGACCGGATGAGCCCGATATTTTCTTCCGTGGCGCCCGACCCCGGACTAAAGGTGAGCGCTGGCGTTACATCGAGCAACCTGACAGAAGGAATCAATCCTCCACATGATCGCCCGCCTACCCTCTGCGCACCAACTCTTGCGTACCTCGCCTACGCATTGCGCGCTGCCCCACCCAACGTAGACCACTTGACAGGCGCGCGTCTGGACGCACACAATCTCGCCTTCCCTTCGAAGGCAAGGAGGGGGCCGAGTACCTCGAGCGAGGTGGAACTACTCTACACACGCCGCCGCTATGAACAAATCACCTACTCACCTCGCGCTCCGGCGGCGTATCAAACTACGGGCCCCTCCTCCCACACCGCTCGCCCGCAGACCAACTCCCACCCGCACTCCTCGCCCTCGACACCCCCCCTCACCCGCCCACCCCCCCCACCTGCGCACCCGCGTCCCGCCCCCGCCCCTCGCCCGCACTCCTCACGACTGGGCGCCCCCCCCTCCCCCACCCACACCCGCCTCGCTCGCGCCGGACCGCCTCACTCCCACCCTCCCGCAACCTCGCTCTCATCTTTAAACCTCCACCTCGCCCCCACCTCACTCGGCTCGCGCCTCACCACAGCCCCCCGTCAACCCTCACAACATCTCTCACCACCTTCACACGCCGTACCTCCTCACTCCGCTCCGGACAAGTCCGAGGAAGAAAAAAACGCTCTCTTCTCTCTCCTCCTTCACTCGCCCCCCCCACTCTCACACACGCAGAGGCACGCGCGCCACACCACTCACCTCGCCAACTCTCTCACCACCATCTTCACTCCCCTCACCTACACACGCTCTCACCGCGCTCCTCTTGCTCCGCACATTCCCGAGCGCACACACGAGCACAACAGACACACACACACACTGAAAGACGCACGCTGTAAATCACTTGTTAGCATGATCCATCTGAACTAAGACCAGTCGCCTTACACAACCGGCCTTATATTGCTCATGTGCCAGGGAATGATTTTCGTTCAGGTGCCAATAAATCATACTCTTCGGCGTTAGCTCTCCAAAACAAGTCCAATGTTCTGTTCTTTTTTTGGAGAGATCATGAATCGACTTTCGTAGAATCGCTGTAGTATTCGATTTGAAGAGACAACAATTGCTACAATTATACGCTAGGAGGGTGCAAATCCCTCGCTAAGACTCGTTTTTTGACTATAATGGCGAGTGACATGTACGCGACCCAAATAGATGAACCGAATTGAACGAACAATGCGCGATCAACCGAGTTCTGATGAAACTGGTCTTCTGGTGTGATCTGCAGGGAAAAGGGAGATAGAAGGCATATACCAGCAATGAAAATTATTAGCGGGTACTGGTGTTCAATTACGAATCAGTAAGCCCGACAAGCAACTCGTCGTCGGTACGTGGCAGAGGCCCCTACTATGGCCCCGCTTCGCATGATAAATAAGGAATCCAACTTGCGGAACCTTTCTTTTGCTTAATTAATGGTACTACTGATAAACTTACGACTTTCTATACATAAGCGGATCTGGAATATGAGGTGAGGAGGTTTCACTTCTTTTTAGGTCGGGATGAGGCCAACTCCATTTCCTGGGTGAGCTTCTTTTATTGTTTCATAATATTGTATGAAAGCGCCTTAGAAGATCCTATCGTCTGAACTGTTCCGACTTACGAAACATTTATAGTTAACAAGCGAGTTCAAACAACGAAGAAAAAAAGAAACAGAAAGAAACTCACCTAGGAACCAAAACACTAATCATTTTACGCAACATCAACAGGTGAAAACTTTATAACCTCATGTATAAGCTCGATATGAAAAAAGAAACAATAAAAACCTACCCTAAATGAAGCTCTCACGCTTTTTGCTCATTTCTATCCTGAATCAAGGAAAGAATGGAACAAAAGCCATTAAGCTTGGTTCACCTTCTTTGTGTCAACCGAGCTCTCAGTACCACCAGGAGAAAATTGCAGCTAAAAAGAAAAGCATGTAATTGAGTCGTTTCTCCCTAAAAGCCTTCGAAGCGGTACAAGTAATAACATTGAGGCGCGCTCTGCCATGTACGGACGATCGCCGGCGATCGCCCGCTGCTGTCTCGAAGTATGAAGCGGCTGGCCTCACAATTGCTGGCTCTACGTGCAGCGCGCTGGTTCATAGATCGTTTCTTGCATTCCATAAGATAAGGAAAGGATAAAGTCTTCGCCGTTGATCAATCCCTTTGTGGGATGCGGCACGCATTCTACTTCCATTCAGAATCGTAGTGGGTTATTGAATGCGATGTGGCCTATACAATGACTTGCGGTGGCCAGCCGATGTACAAGTCAGTGTTTTATCCTCCCAGACGAATCTGGTACCAATTCACCGTCCCCGGAGGGTAGAAGGCTTGGTTGGCCTGGGCGGGAGTCGACCCGGGATTCGAACCCGGACCGCGCGAATGGTGAGCGCCCCACTTGTCACTACACCATCTCCGCCTCGTCGTTGCATCATACAGTACTAAATCCTATTCAACACTTGAAGAAAAAGAAACAAAAGCAAGAGAAGCAACCACCAACAACGGAGACGAATTTTGGAGTCACGGTAGAGGTTTCAGAGCGCGAAGACCAACTTTTCGCGCGAAAAAAATCTTGAAGCATTCTGGATTCAGGTCGCGAATCCAAGAATGAACCAGAGGGGATAATGCTTATCGATCACACGAGAGCTATCTCCCTATATAAGATTAGCTTTTTAACACCCATTGCGTACCGCGTGCTGCACCATGTGCAGCACGCTTCGCTTGACTTATTTAAGCACTCGTTCGCTGACCCGACGAGTATCAGGTACATTTGAGAAGTCTTCCTTACCGTGTAAAGAAATTTATAATGTGTCGGAAATTGCAGGACCAAACTAGAGCTGAGCTATCGAAATTTTTTGGGGAATTTTTCAGCTATTATATCCTTTGTCTATTTCTTAGTAATCAGTCAAGCCAAAATTCTGGCTGTGACTCCACTAAAAATTCGCAAAATAGTAAAGCTGAACAATTTATAACATATTACGTCCTGCTTCCAATCCTTCTTGAATTTGTCAACCTTTTTTTGTCAAGTTCCGCATGTTTTTAGCCCATCGCGTTTATCACGTAATGGTATCCAACTTTACTCATGCATAACAAGTGTAATGTATAATACGAAGTATATGCATTATTTTTATGTCATACGTATATGATAAAAATCACATTTGTTTATACTCGGCGCGCCACGAGTCGCGTCGACAAAAAGGCGTCGGCCACAGGCGCCCGTTTTCGGGAAAACGCCGCGGTACGCAATGGGTTAACTGGCTCTAGATAGTCTCAGTTAGAAGCTCCATCACCGGAAGCCTCTTGGTTTCATCCGGTGTCTGGTTTGTGGTTGCGCCTTAGGTGTCTTCACTTCGTTATATCGTGCTGGACTTAGTGGGGTGAAAGGGTGAGGAGTGCGTTTGATGCTAGTTCGGATATCATGATTCGGCTTGACCCTTTCCTGCTCCGAAAAAGGCGAAACCGCCGAAACGTCAGCCGAAAAAAGCTTATAACAACCTCGTCAAACAGTTTAAAAGACGTTACAACGACATATATCAAGGTAAAGCACTTGCAAACAAGTTCCTCTCACAGAAATATAGCCAAAGTAGCACTTCGACAAACTCTCTATACGAACTTAGGATTACGCTAAGCAATGGACGACGAGCTATTGCACGAACACAGTTGGTGGATGCAAGCAGCGCCGAAGCACATCTTACTTGCATGCTGAACTGCCCACAGGCCTGCTTGGTTTTCAAGCACGGTAATGCAGCGTGAGAGCAGAAGCATTTGTGAGCTCGCGAAGAGTCTCAAGCACACCATTTTGTGCGACACATACATGAGCTCGTTTTAGCGTCGAATGCAGACAGCAGAAAATTAAATGCACGTGAATTCAGCTGTTAAGTTGGTGTGCTTACAGGTTTGAAATTACAAAGCTGCGAAAAGGGTGCAGTCGTCTGTGCTCTGTTCAATCGCGACGCCCTTTTGAGTGACAGTACACTTTTTGCGAGCGTGGACCTGCATACCAAATGGCACACGCACTTGATCACGATCTTAGTCACGGTTAGACGAGTGCAGCGAATCGCGTCTCCCGTGCCGACGACCGCCTCATGACATGGTGCGAGATGGGCATGAACCGGGAAGGTGTGATTGAAATCGAGTTCTAAAAAAAGAAATTCATCTCATCGCCGAGAGTTTGTCCAAGGTCTCTCTGGCTTGATTGGCCCTGGAGTTCGTCCATCCGGACCAACGCGTGATAAGCGCATCAACTTCCAGCTACAACCACCCACCACTATAAGAAAATGAATGATGGAGGAAAACTTCCAGTGATAGCCTGCTTTGTACAGACTGTCTACTCTTCCAACCTCGACAACTCTCTCCGCTTGCGCAACCCATCTTTGAGTTCTCTGATTTCCTTACAGTTTTCCTTCGCTGCGGATGTCGGGGCATATAAGTGTGGGGTAGGTTTGCCAACCCCCTTTTCTACCCGTTGTGAAGCGAGCAAACGACAAGTGCGTATCATATCGTTTATCATTCGTTTCACAGCTGTCGTTCACGATTCCCGCTTCAACGATTGCGCAAGTTGAACGAGCAGTGCGCGCGACAAACTCAGCCTCACTGACACGCCCCTTCATATGCAGCGAACAAGACTGTAATAGTACTATATTCAGCATGAAAACCTGACTGTATTCAGATGAAAAAAACCCGAAGTTGAACTTCGTATCATTAATAAATGTTGCTCTCGGGGGTTGAAAACAAGTTCACTCTAGCCTTGTGAACGGAGTCAGGCTTACTACGACCTCTTGTGGCTCCCTACTGACGCCCCTTTTTCTTCGTCTTTTACGGAAGTGAGAGTGCACCAATGAGGAGGGCACAATGCTAGAACGGACTCCACACACGACCAGCTTGAACTGCACTGTAAATTGCGTGTGTGTGTGTGAGTGGGGGGGGGGGACAGTTCTATTCACAGTGATCGCAGGAATGCCGAGTTATGGGCAGAAATGTTGACCCTGAGCGGAACTTGAACCCACACTTGACGTTTTCCAGTTGAGTGCGCTATCCGTTTCGCCATTGCTCCGAGTTTACTCTCACAGCTTGGCGGCTTTTATGCCGGAATCGAGTTCTTTTGACCATAAGTCATCATTCTTGTGATAACTTTCGCAGCGCGAATTACGGCGTTGAACAGCAGTTATCATAATAAAACAGCTTTAATCCACAGTCTCCACAAGGGATACTGAGTCAAAATAATTTATTTTGGCAGCACCAAATTCACTCGAATGCGCGTATTCACGGGAAGTGTGATAAAATAATACAATGAAGAATGACGTGGTCAGATTCACAAAGAGAATGGAGTCTGGAGGAGGGAGATATGAAGGATTTGAGACACCTGTGTAATGAACATCATGAGGTACATACGATGTACAAAAATAGAATACTTATTGTATGTATAGGTGATAAAGCTCGCTGAGCACCGGATTCTATTGACCAGAGTATCGACTGGAAAGTGATTTTTGAGACAAACACGCCTCCTATACAAAGGCGACTATAATCTATGGAAAGGAAATTTGAACAGCTCAGCAACTCAAAGTGGTGAAGGGAGGGGGGGGGGTGTTCTTGCTTGCGTTGGGTCCCTCGGAATTTGACAAAAGAGGGTGTTGATGTTGCGCAGGCAGGCGGTCCTTTATGTCACTTGACTGGAGCTGGGTGACGTGTCTCTGACGTCACATAACACGTCAATGACGCGTTTGGCATTTTTGACAAAAAACAACTGAGTCTACTTGGATCTATCTAGTCTATTTTAATTGGAACATCATCTCTTAACCCATGAGGGGTCAAGGACCTCTGCTACAACTAACACTGCTTCCCGTAGATGGTCTGCATCTATTTCTAGAAATTCAAATTGCCAGGCTCGAGAGGGTTTCGCTCCCAGGGACCACAGCGCTCATAGCTAGGTGTCATTTTAGGATACCGATTTGAGTTGCTTTCTGAACGATACTATTGATAACATAATGGACAACCCTGGATAGGAACCGATAGATAGAGATAATTTCATTATTTAACAGATCGGTTATTATTGGTCATCAATTTGAGCGACACCACACCCGTCAATATTTGCTAAGTGTTCTAGATAGAATCTGAGATAGATTGTCGATAAGACATCTTCTTACCAAGAAGAAGCTCACATAAAAAACCAATGTCTATATGGAAAACTGGGGAATCTAGTCAGTTATCAAGGAATTTGGGAGAATTATAGAAAAGCTCGTTCCGCGATAGTCGATTGGGCGGAGACCTATAACCTTGGAGGTCTTGTTCAATGGCGCGCCACTCCTCTTCACTGTATTGGAAGAAAGAGCGAACCATGAAGAGATTAGGGTTATTACTCGAGTCTACGGAATACCATGGAAGCGGATAGTGACACGAAATGGTATCCAATTCATAACCTAGTAATTGAAAGGTGATAGCGCTGCACTTCATGGGCCACGCTTCGCTCTTTTCGCACCGGATTTCCAATACGACGCTCAAGCTTTTCGCTTAAGAGTCCCGTTTCTCTTAAGGTTGTGCCTATCGGCGAAGTAGGCGCAGCGCTGGCTAACGTCAAGAGCAAAAGATGGCTCCGATGTGAGCTAGAGGAATGTGACATGAGGATCGGTGGCGATCTCTTCAAGAATGAGTGCCACTTGGGAGTCGCACTCAGTCGCTCCTGGAGGCACTTTCACCGTAATCGGAAGCGGTCGAACAACGTCCGGCATTGTTGTGTATAGACTCGCAGGACGTCTTCGGCGGACATCGTTCGCCGCTAGTAAATCCGGACAGTTGTTCTCGGTGGTTTCCGGAAGAGAGTGCTTCTTGCCTGAAATAGACGAAATGGTCCTACGGGATCTAATTTGAGCCTAATGAATGATCCCGAGAGAACTTAGAGATGTGTCCCAAAAATTGCGCACGATTGGAGGATGCAAGGAATAACAATGAATTGGCGCAGATTGTGGAGTCAAGAATAACAAAGAAGGTTAGTATCATGGCTAATATGGGCACAACAGTACGCAAAAAGCGTCAGTGTCTTACGTCTCCGTTTTCACGGGTACACAATTGTTCTCGCTAAGCTTCTCCATACATGGAAGGGGAGGGAGCGGGTGTATCGTTGATGCTTGCGTACTGCCTCGCGAATTCTCCTCGGCTGAAAATCGATGAATCACCTCAGGGCACTGCACAACGTCACCGCAAAGTACTGCGCTTCTCCAACCATCATCTCGTACCAAGTTCATGCCAAGCAAAGGCATATTTATCGATTGGTTAGTGAACCGAGAGACAAGGGGTGGGATAGAAATGCATGGAAAAGTTTGTCATGACAAAACCACCCACATCCGGGTCGATATGAGGGATTGGATGAGGTTGACATGATAGGTTTGTAGGTAGGAGATCCGTCTTGATTGCACGTCAATTGACTGAAAACATCACTTCACATGAGGGATGGATGGAGAAAAACAAACAGGGAAACAAAAAACTAAACTGTCAAATAAATCTTGCAATGGGATACGAAGAGCAGGGAAAGGAAAGGTTAAAAAGGAAGGTTAAAAACCGTGCACAACGGGCAGACATCTGTGCAACCGCCGGGGCCGTTCGTGCACGGGAACCGGATGTATCATCTCCTTTTTCTGCAGCTTGATATCATATCATAATGTCTACTAATCTTTTTCTCTGACGTGTTCTTAGACTCTGGTCTCTCGATATGGCTAAGTAGTCTATCGCATCCTTCCCTATTGCTTTCAATTGAAGACACATTCCGCGATGGTCGCATGGGCGGAGACTCGAGCCCCTGTGCAACCATTACTGCTATGCTCTTTCCTTTGAGGCGATGAAGATGATGGGAACGCCATCAAGAAACACACGCATATTATGGGTCTCCACCGATTCGTTTATCGCGGAATGTGTCCTTAGCATCAGTAATAGTTTCGTGTTGTGGAGATTCTTTAGGTCAACTAAGGTTTTAAAAATTTTTCGCTCACATAAACCTGTGAGGCGTCAGAATCAATGAAGGTACAGTATACTTTACTTTTAGCTTTTTTTTTGCTTGTTCTCAGGTTGTCGAGCCTTTGCCTATAGAAATTGCATGAAGTGGTCAATCTTCGTGAGACAACCGTTCCCATTTTTACTCGGTTATGGCAAGGTCACAGCATGATCACATGTCACGCCGAACACTTCCACGGATTCGTGCAGTCGTACGGTTTAGATCGTGCACACAAAACAATGACATGGACACCAATATTGGTTGATAATTAACTTTTGTACAGGGGTTTCTAAAGGGAATTACGCTCTCGATAACTCACCTCATGAACCGCATCTGTTGATTCACTAGTCGTCCGACAGCCGATTGCCTCGTTCTGACATTCTTATACGGTTGGAATAATACAATATACACCTTAAAGTGGTAAGTATGGAAATAACTGAATCAGCAAATAAGTAGACAAACATGCAATATAGTGAGTTGAAGAGCAATTGCAAGAAAAGGAGTGGATCCTAAAGGGAAAAGCGCAAAGCAATGAGCCCTTAGTAGTCCACAC
>MU916443.1:0-14060 GCA_036418165.1 Cooperia oncophora | reverse complement strand
AATTGTCGTAACCAACAATAAAGTGCATTTTCTTATGGAACTAGAGGGAGGGGGGTTTGTACGAAATCATCAAGGGAACAAATGATAGCATAGTCATGAGCATGTTAACTGATGGAAAGTTCTTCCGTTGCCATAATCGTCACGGTCCCGGGAGCCTTCAGAGCTCTTCCTTTTGTGGATTATGGTATTATTCGTGATCAGCTCATTTCGATTCGTCACCTCTCTACGGGGTGTAATCTGAACTGCAGCGGGGCCGGCAAAAGAAGCACTAAAGCGGAGTTATTAACACCAGTCTGAAGTCGTCTAGCTAGGAGGGACACCTCTTCCCCTAAGGCGGAATTCATCCGTTTCTAAATATTCTCCAAGTTCTCCCTTGTTGTAACCTCGACATCGTTGATTATTTTTCAAATTGCTATGCCACTCAAGGTTTTTAGGTGGAAATCTTTATTTTACGGCCTAACGTTTCGACTTGGTCGTCTTCTTCAGAGGCCTAAACGCGTTTCGAGGTTAGGAAATGAACACTACCTTACTAAGCGCCCAACCAACCCTAGCAGTTCCGATGGCGTGTTCGGAACTCAACCCTAAAAGCCCACACAACACGAAGAGTGCACTCCACTCACCAAGCTTCCACCGACTATCCGCAGTCACCGGCTAGTAGACAGTAGAGAATGAGACTTGCTATAGCGTCTCCTTCTACGTCTGGAAGTGAGAAGACGCATGTAGCGCTGCTACTTAGAGCTCGCAATACGGTATGAATGGCAGAAGGTCATTTGTTACTGACGGGCACTCATCTCGGCTGTTCATCCTAGGATTTCTGACTGAAATCCAAAACGCCTCTAACGCCTTTCTTGCCGAAATTTCCCGTCTCCTGCGCCAATATTGTACACTGATTTCAAAGTTGTTGCCGTCATGCTCCTCAGATTTAACAATATTGGTTGTCCGGAAAGTTCTCAGCGTTTTGTGTTACCATTTTTTGTACATTCATTGCTGATTAAAAACTCATTCTCCCCTTGCGTCTCAGTAGTACATCCTGAAGAGAATTTTTGCGCTATCTGATGGTATAATTGCCGTTTCACCATTGCTTGATAAACCCCCTTTTCCCAAGACTTTTTGAAGCATGTCAAAAGAGCAACTTCGGACGATATTTTTCTTCGACTAAAAATTGGGTCAATCCGCAATCGAAACAGCTCAACAAATTAACCAGGTGTGGGGCCCAATAGTGCTAGAGAAAGCACCGTGCGGCAATGGTTCGACAAATTTCGTTCTGGAGATTTCAGCCTTGAAGATGAACCTCGTAGCGGTCGACCTAAAGCAATACCTGACGAGGATTTGAAGGCGTTTGTGGAGGCTGACCCATCCCAAACAGTTCGAGAGATTGCAGAAAAGCTAGGCGTTGGCAAATCCAGTGTTGCAGATGGTCTGAAACGCATTGGGAAGGTGAAAAAACTCGATAAGTGGGTGCCCCACAAGTGAGTGACCGGCAGAAATTGGCACGTCTCGAGGTTTCCTCTTCACTGCTTTTGCGCAACAGAAACGACCCGTTTTTGGACCGAATTGTCACCTGTGATGAAAAGTGGATCATGTATGATAACAGGAGACGTTACGGACAGTAGTTGGACGCCGACGAACCACCGAGGCAATTTCCAAAGCCGAATCTTCACCAAAAAAAGGTTATGGTCACAGTGTGGTGGTCATCGGCTGGTGTGATCCACTATAACTTTTTGTCACCAGGCCAAACCATCACAGCAGAGTCCTACTGTGAAGAAATCGACGAAATGTACCGAAAATTATTGTCAGCTGCAGCCAACACTTGTCAACAGAAAGGGTCCGATTCTTTTGCATGACAACGCCCGCCCACACGTTTCACAAATCACTATCCATAAATTGAACGAATTGGGGTTGAAGTTCTACCTCACCCGCCATATTCTCCAGACCTTTCACCAACCGACTATCACCTTTTCAAACATTTTCAGAACTTCCTTGCTGGAAAATACTTCATCAACCAGGCAAAAAAGGCCTTCATGGATTTCGTGGATTCTCGACCACCCAGTTTTTTTGATGGGATTTATCGAATGGTGTCACATTGGCAAAAGTGTGCTGATTCGAACGGTGCCTATTTCGATTAAATCCGATGAGTATTAAGAAAGTTATGATCGTTTGAAGTGAAACACTCAAAACGCTGAGAACTTTCCGGACAACCCAATGACACAATCTCTAGATATGCACCATTATCGTACAGCCTGTTTCGAACCAGTTGCTGCTTGATGTTGCAGCTGGGGATGTTAACCAACTGAACAACATCTTGCAACTGTGCCCTAACAATGCTTCGTTGTATTGCAGTGCTTATCGTATCGGAGATAAAAGGAAGGCATAGCGGTAGTTTGTTTGGACGCGGGCCTTCTCGCATATTAGAGCGCTGTCTTCCAGTGCGTTGTGGTACCGTATAACCGTTCATAGCAGCTATCTCACAAGCTAGGCGACGTGATTCTTGACGTTCAGCTTCGCCTGTGCACATACTCGTTGCTGTTCTCAGCATGTTGTTAATAAGTGCACGTTTAACGGCTTGTGGATGAGCTGACGTAGCGTGGAGCAAGATATTCTTTGAACTGGCTTTACGGTACCACTTCACGCTGACAATGCCACTGGATACTTTTACTTGCGTGTTGAGGTAAGGAAGCCAACCGTCATGTGGTGTTTCTCGTGTGAGTCTAATGTACTGCGACTGCTCATTCATTATCCGGAAACACTCGTCCATTTCGGACTGTGTTGACGTTATGATGAAACAGTCATCGATGTATCTGCAGTACATTATCGGATGACGTAGTAGCACTGGTTCTTCAATCCTGCCCATGAAGCAAACAGCAAGAACCGGTGCTAGTCGTTGACCCATGGCCAGGCCTCTTACTTGTGAAAAGTATGTTCCTGCCCATTTGAAGATGTTGCAGCCTAGGCACTCCTTGACCAACGTTATTATGTGCACTTTACTGAGCCCAAATGTTTGTATACTGCTAGCATGCCTATCGAGCATTTCGGACAATGCCTGTAAGGCCTGCTCGTTTTGGACATTGGTGTAAAGTGAAACAACGTCGAAAGATTCAATTACAGTGCTCCGCCCGAGGTCGGAGGACCGTAATATTTCAAGGAACTGCCTAGTGTTGGACAGGTGAGACGGAACCATGGTCAACAGTTGACTCACAATGCTGTTCAGAAACCACGGAATTCTGTCGGTTGACCCCACTACACAACTAATGATAGGACGTATTTTATGTCCGGTAGTATCGTGGTGTCCTGCGCAAAAGTATGTGCGCAGGCGAAGCTGAACGTCAAGAATCACGACGCCTAGCTTGTGAGATCGCTGTAATGAGCGGTTATACGGTATTACAACGCACTGGAAGACAGCGCACTAATATGCGAGAAGGCCCGCGTCCAAACAAACTACCGCTATGCCTTCCTTTCATCTCCGATACGATAAGCACTGCAATACAACGAAGCATTGTTAGGGCACAGTTGCAAGATGTTGTTCAGTTGGTTAACATCCCCAGCTGCAACATCAAGCAGCAACTGGTTCGAAACAGGCTGTACGATAAACAGTGCATATCTAGAGATTGTGTTATTTGTCCACACGGCAGACTCGGTGATTGCGCTAAATCGGGTGTGATCTACCAAATAGAATGTCTGGCGTGTGGACGCACATATATCGGAGAGACTGGAAGGCCGCTAGGTATACGAATAAACGAGCAGCTAGCTGGTATGAGACGTGAAAGGCTCATATGAGACGTGAAAGGCTCACGGCAACGCTTGACAGGCATAAATCTGAGGACATGACGGCAACAACTTTGAAATCAAGTGTACGATATTGGCGCAGGAGACGGAAATTTCGGCAAGGAAAGGCGTTAGAGGCGTTTTGGATTTCAGTCAGAAATCCTAGGATGAACAGCCGAGATGAGTGTCCGTCAGTGACAAATGACCTTCTGCCATACATACCGTATTGCGAGCTCTAAGTAGCAGCGCTACGTGCGTCTCCTCACTTCTAGACGTATAAGGAGACGCTATAGTAAGTCTCATTCTCTACTGACTACTAGCCGCATGTGACTGCGGATATACGGTGGAAGCTTGGTGAGTGCACTCTTCGTGTTGTGTGGGCTTTTGGGTTGAGTTCCGAACACGCCTTCGGAACTGCTAGGGTTGGTTGGGCGCTTAGTAAGGTAGTGTTCATTTCCTAACCTCGAAACGCGTTTAGGCCTCTGAAGAAGACGACCAAGTCGAAACGTTAGGCCGTAGAATGAAGATTTCCACCTCAAATCCTCGAGTGGCATAGCAATTTAAACATCCGTTTCTACTTATTCTCCTCTAGAACAGTAGTGTTGTGACAGCGCGCCACTTGCCACGTGTGTGGTCTGGGGATCGATTCCCACATCCGCTACCACACAAGCCAACCAAACACTCCTTCCTGGACTAGATACTTGGTATCCGTCACTCCGAAACTAACAAAACACCGATTTTTGAATGGCTCATCTCATGACTCATTGCCCGAGGTCAATTCACATTTGAAAGCTCCCATTCAAAGTTCACGGAGTAGAGTGCTCGCAGCATCCTGAAAAGCAGCTGGACACGATAATTTGCTACTCGGCCAAAAATGTTAGCAGGGCGCTGTATAGTGGGGAAAACGGCGACAAACGAAGTAAAACGGTCAACAACCTGCAAAAAATTCATTCTTAATGTCACAAAAAGCGATTTTGAACGAGTTTCCCTTAATCATCTTGCCAATAACTGCTACGGCAGAGCGGCTGCTTCTATGCACTCATATACCCCTTTAGCATCGCAGCCGCTTCATATCAGTCCCTTCCTTCACGCTGCGCTTCGTAAATGAAGCGGTAGGAGCGTCAGGATCGGTCGTCCATTTGTGTGCGGGCGGGCGCGGTGGGCGTTTGAGTCGGTATGTTGTGGCGTGATAATGTGTTATAAGACTCCCTTGAAACCTCCCTTGAAAGAAGCGCTATGCAGCGCCCGATCAGAGTTGCGGAATTCCGTTCTGCCAGGCGTATGTAACAATCCTACTCGCCTTACAAGGGAGGTCTTTCAGGTCGTGGCGCGCTTTTTGGAAATGGTTTGTTGCTTGTTGTAGGGGTCCATACAAGGATCACAAAAATGGGTTTCATTTTTGCTATGCGTTTCTGGGGAGGTCAAAAACTGAGTGAAAAGAATTTGACAAGAATGGGCGATTTTAACTATCTTAAAGACACATGGTACGCTCAAACACATTGAGGGTGTATGAGACTATCAGCCCCCCAGCTGTCGATGTGTCGTGGTCCCCCGCCCAAACATGCCCAGGAATGGAGATACAGGACCGTGAAACACGCTAATTCCTCCATGCTCCGCCTTACACCTTTTTGCGGCGCAGATTCCCGTCCTTCATAACATCCGTTGCAAGCGCGCGTGTCGCGTGCGGCTCCTTGGCACTTTGCCAAGTCCTTTAATTGCGCTCTCAAATACGAGTAAAACGCAATTTCCTGATGCGGATAACATTGGAGGTGCTACAAAATAAGAACAGAAGATGATGACGAGGGCCAGAACTCAAGAGCAACTCGGCTGCATCTGCAGTATCCCAGAGGCCGCGCATTCCCACAAAACATGAGAATAAAAACAGCCCAAGCGTCCCACTCGTTTGTTCTAAGTATTTCTATGGCTTTGGCGCCGCCGGATCGTAGAAATTTACAGGCGATTTTAACTAATTTGCCTTTCCTTGATTTTTCATTTTTGTTTTATTTACATTTACATCGTTGTGCTTCATTTCTAGCCTGTGTCATCTTCATCTCCTTGTACATGGATTTTGAAGCATGAGCAACACCTAAAATTTTATTCGCATCAGGAAATTGCGTTTTACTTGTATTTGAAAGCGCAATTAAAGAACTTGGCAAAGTGTCAAGGACTTACGACGGATGTTATGAAGGACGGGAATCTGCGCCGCAAAAAGGCATTGGGCGGAGCATGGACGAACTAGCGTGTTTCACGGTCCTGTATCTCCATTCCTGCGCATGTTTGAACGGGGAAACCGCTATGCTTCGACAGCTGGGGGCTGCTAGTCACATACACCCTCAATGTTGATCGCACTATGCGTCTTTAAGATCTTCTTCAATTTCCGAACTTCTTCCCATCTCTTTTCTCAAGCAAAAAAAACTGGTAGAGTACAACTCTCCTCGCTGGGGATTTCCAGCCTACCATGTGCTCTGGGAACAAGGTCACGACCATAATCCGCTTGTTTATGTTCTCCCAGTGTTTCACGGTCCTGTATCTCCATTCCTGGGCATGTTTGGGTGGGGGACCATGACACATCGACAGCTGGGGGGCTGATACACCCTCAATGTGTGTGAGCGTACTATGTGTCTTTAATGGGCTCCGTTCTGGTTGTAACTTTGAGCATGCATAGTTTATGAGGTGCTCCTTAATTAGGCTTCAAAAATAGTTTCAAATAAAGTCAAAATGATCAAAAGGTGAGTATCAGGTAGTAACACAATTGGCGCAGCAGTGATGTTTTTGTCAGCGGTCCCCTCATGCTCACTGTCGGCGGATCGGTTGGCGCAGCGGGTAACTGGATACTGGATGGGACGTCCATACGGGACTTTGTGGGTCGGGTCCTCCTTGTGGCAAATTTTTTGTATTTCTCAATTTTCTATCCATTCGTTCCAGTAGATCAAAGATATCTCCAGCATCCTGGACCGACGATCGGATTCAACAAAGGGGATGTTGCCGTCCCTTGTCGAGGGGACAGTAACTGTTCTTCCTTGGCGTTCGTTAGGTGTAGTTGGTGCAATAGATGCACATGCTTCCATGGAGTTAGCCGCTGCGCCATCCGATCCGTCGACAGTGAGCATGAGGGGACCGCTGACAAAAACATCACTGTTGCGTCGGTGCATGCCAAGTGTGTTACTACATGATACTTACATTTTGACTTTATTCAAAACTATTTTCAAAGCCTACTTAAAGAGCACCTCATAAACTATGCAGGCTTAAGAACGGAACATATATATTAATAATATATTTAGAATCGCCCATTCTTGTCGAATTCTTTTCACCCCGTTTTTGACCTCCCTAGGAACGTATAGCAAAATGAAACCCATTTTTGTGGTCGACCCCTACAAAAAGCAACAAAGCCATTTCCAAAAAGCGCGCCACGACCTGAAAAACCTCCCTTGTCAGAGACTTATCGTGCCAACTGCCTTTAAAAGTGATTCTATGGCAACAAAAGCTAAGGTGCCAACTGCCTTCAAAACTGATTCTATGGCATTGAAAGCTTTCCTGGCAGTTTTATGATGCAGTAAAACTCAGGTTTCATGATACAGTCAAACTTCACACCGTTCTGCTGAATCCAGAATATTTGGGTGCTTTTGGACGTACGCAGCGACAAGGTCCACAATCACGTGTAGGTCACATTTGGCCCACTGAAGGAGGTTTTTGACCTACCTGAGTGTTCCTACAATCCCTCTCATACTTTTTTTCGTGACGCTTTACGATCTTATCCTTTCCAGAGCCAGACATTGAAAATGAATACAATATCAATGTGGCAACGGCTTGCCCTACCATATTTTTCGATATCCTGTTCAGCAACTACTTTTCAGCTCAATTTCTTTGGAATAGCTTTTCAGATGTGTTTAAATATAGCAGACAAAAATCGGTTCTAATTCGAACAGCCTGACAGTGTCATCAGAAAGAAAAAACACGCAACTTGGGCTTCTTCTTGGCTTCTTTCCACGGCGCTGCGCTCCTTTTTTTCAGCGAATGTCTACTGCTTGAAGGCTCGGTCCGCGATCAGGTATAGAAGTTGGAAATGTGGTGTCGGGAGGGTAGTGTGGATCCGCGAGGAACAACCTTGTACCGGTTTTGCGGCAAAAAATTGTAAGGGAGGGGCGCTATAGCGCAATATAGGTTCAGTGACTCCTCCTTTTTTCCAGTGACTCCGCCTCCAGACTCCGCCTCAAAACCCGCCTTTCAGTGAATAACGGAACTGCAGGACGAAAATCGTCACTTGTACGGTCGTAGAGTTCTTATCGGGGAATCAGCTGTGCGGATGAGGGCGTAGTGTTGGAGATGGAGTTCATTGGGCACGTACAAAGTGGGACCAAAATGGGGTTCTATCTAGGGCAGGTGGCGAGTTTTTTCTGCGTTTTCCTTCACTATCGAGTTACTCAGCGCGTCTATATGCGAACCCCTAATCCACTATCTGCGATGGCATCGCGGGTTTTGCCTTTAATGTAATCGACGATGTTTTTTGTCCGATTCGAAATGTGTTCGACTTCATTTGAAAGCGTTCACTATGAATCGCGCCTTGCCCTGAGCATTTCGAAAATTGCCTAGTAAGAATGCTGTTCCTACCATTTCCATTTTGGATTGAACACTTTTGAAACTAAAACGGACTTTTTGAACCAGAAGGGACACTTTTCAAACCAAATCGGACAGTTGTCAACCAAATCGGACATACGCAAATCTCAAAGCCTCCTATACATCAGCTACCAAAGCATTTAATTCATTCTATACATTGTGACGTCCTAGAACACATGCGTTTGAGAACGCATCGTAGGCCGTGGTATAGTGAGAAATGCAGTCACGCCTCTAGCTACATGTCATAGAGTGTATGTAGAGTCAGTCAGAGCCTCTGAGAAGTCTCCATGAGTGTCACTAACCTTCCTTCAACGACTCAAATCTCTGAGCAGCGTCTCACGAATGCTAGAAGTTGCTTATCTCAGTAATGTGGTAAAGTAATGCAAAAATTTATTCAAATGCTATGGGGGTTGCTTGTTTCGACTCCTTCGGAAGATATGGATCCTGTTTGAATCTAATCCAATTGCTTAACAGTGCATAGATTGACCCGAACGTTTTTTTCAAAAACCTACTTATCCAACAACAGTTACTCACGCCACCAACTTGTAAACTTACTACAAACTTATAACCAAGCAGCTTTACATGTATCGCTATGCCTACATTATCATTTACATAGCTACTTCTCAGGCCAAGCACTGCATGTCTGGTTGATAAGGATTAATGAAGTGCCAGAGAAAGCTCTGCCTAATCCCACGTGGTGTTCAATTGCCTGAAGTAGGCATCTGATGCCCCTCGATGATCATTCTACTGCGCGGGCTCCATGCATCACTCCGATTTTCGTGTTGAACGGTAGAAGAGATCGTAAGCGAGCTCCTCCAACAGCAACCGTAAACACCGAAACGATAACAATGTAGCACCTTAAAATATGTTATCGCATTTGCCAGAAACGAAAAAAAACCTGTAACATCGCACTTACACCGCAAAGAAGAGCTGCGCTAGCACATAACCAGACCACTGTGAATCACCAGCTAACGTATATGTTGCTAGCATGAAAGATAGGCACGCGACCAGGATGCATGCTGTCCACATTATCGATAACTGCATGAGTATCTTAAAAACTTTTTTAATGGGAGTCATTACCACGTATTTGGAAGGGCTGTCACACGAGCCCAATTGATGTATTTCTTTCGCTTTTGTGGACGCCTTCTCCTTAACTACAGTAGCATTATGCTTGCTAACGTTAGATACATAATTTCACGTGTGCGTGAATGTCATAAAGTAAGGAGATTTATTGGGTGTTCATCAGAGGTGGTGTTTGGCTCCTTGGAAACATGATTTGCTGTTAAATTAGTAGGAAGGACACCTCACCTTCATAACTCTGAGATTTTCTTTCAGCTGGAACTTTGTGCTCAGAGTATAAATAGCATTTCTCCTATGAATACCATGGCTTATATTTCGTAATTTCACAAGATCGCGTCGGTACAAGGTCACATACGCGATGCAATAGCCGATAACCATTACTGCCGTACCCCACGTTTTGAATGATAAGTTGGAATATCCTAGAACAAAATAAAATATCGTTCATCGGAAACTTATTTACACAGGTGAAGTCTGCTATTCTTTTGCCTTGACAATTGTGTATCCTACTATTGTAATCCGCTAAGTTTGTCTGTTGGTGTGTGTGTGTGTGTGTTTGACCGGAAATTCATAACTTCCTTCAAAAGGAGCGATAGAGCGCTCAAACTGATAAGTGATGTAGGGGGTCGGGCAGGAACACTATTGGTAGGTGGCAGGAACTGATAAGAGCTGATAAGATACCGCAGGGGTCTTAGAAGGGGAGGGTCACCAAATTCATAGCGTCGGCCAGAGTAACGACCGGACGTTGGATCCAAGTAGCAGGATGGGAACATTTTCGGTGGGTGGCAGGAACTGATAAGAGCTGATAAGATAGCACAGGGGTTCTAGAAGGGGAGGGTCACCAAATTCATAGCACCGGCCAGAGCAACGACGGGACCTTGGATCCAAGTAGTATATTGGTGGGTGGCAGGCAGTGATAACAGCTGATAAGATACCATAAGAGGCCTTACAAAGGGAAGCTCATCAACATTATAAATTGCGCCACAGCGACGGTAAGGTGTCGTTTCCACGATAGGGGGCAGGATGGGAACCTTATCGGTGGGTGGCAGGACGTTATAACAGCTGATAGGACACAACAGCCCTTAACAACACGAGTCGTAGCAACACTGGGAACTACCCTCCAGCAAGTGATTCAGACGTTTTTAGCGAACATGGTGGGAGACTTTGGTGGCAAGAGACATGTTGTGATACTGCTCCTGACAAGGGCTTAGAGTTAGTATCTGTCCCCCTCCCTACTCTGCTTGCGATTGAGCTTCACCACTGTGGTCCAGGAATCGATGAGCAAAGGCTTGGTGAGCCAGGCACTTTCTATCCTTGAGCTATATAGACCAAACTTCTTTCAACCGCTGAGTTGCCCTATTTCCATCAAATGGATGGGTGTTTTTAGAAACGTGATAAGCATCAGACATTGGCAAATGTTCATTAAAAAGGTGAAATATGGTGCAGTAGGCCGTACTTCGAGACATGGAATCAAGCCAAGTGTTAGTGGTCAGCACAGAAATCCTATCAGCAATCAGCACCCCGGCCGGACGCGCAGTAGTGTGCGTCAGCCAAACTGGTAACAATATAAACAGTTGCAGTAATAGAGCATATAAAGGCTCACCGAGCATGTCGAAGATGGGATTAACCGCTGCATATATATAGACTATAGAAATGATGGCCCTGTTTATCAGCGGTCTAGGACACCTCTCGTAGTCAGCGACGTATTTCGAAGCAAAAACTCTTTCAATTATAGCTGATGGCAAGTAGTACATTAGGACATTAATGCACCATAGACGCACAAAACAAGCCGCTACTATGACACCGGAATGTATGTAATTGCCTGGAAAAACAAGTATAGACTTGAATTTGAGACCGAACTCATGAGCTCATTCTCTGTGTAAGAGTGTACAGTTCACGAGCTCATTTAATTTGATCAAGAGCGTGAAGTACTGGAAAGAAAGAAGATGAACATGCACACGATCCTGTTGTTGATTGGCCCCTACGCAAGCAGACATGCCGTCTATGGTCAAATCAGGGCCTAGAGACAGTTCCCGAGATCAAGCTGGCCCGCGAAATGCCTCCTTGCTTTTGGCATCCAGCTAAGCATTCGCACAGAGCTATTGCTTGAGAAAGTGAGGTAAAGCGGCGAAAACGCGTGACTGTTGTGTAATTCGTTTTTTCCTGTCCTTAAGAGAACGACTTACAAGGTGAATTACGTTGCCTGCAGCATTGTTGTAGATTTCATACGCTCGTCGGAAAAAATCTTCGGTTGGAACTCTTTTGAAAGCTCTTGAGTTGTTCTCTCAGGATATCTCTTTGAATGGCGCGCACTTTAGCAAAGCAGGAACGTGATGAGCTGTGCTTGCATTCAGCAGCAATGCAATCGAGTTTGTGCAAAAGCTTGTCGTGTTCTGTTTACCGTACCCCTCATTTCATGTGCAGAGCTTCTATAAGCTATTTTTCGTTCCACTGTTTTTGTTTTTCAATTTTGATTCTAGTATCAAATGCTATCTAGCACTGAAAGATCCAGATAAAGCGATCTATGAGTCAGGGGTTGCAGGAGTGTTGAGCTGCCAGCAAGAAGATGAGGCTGTGTGGCTTTCAGGCAGGGGTTTTATTTTCAGTGCCTCGCTGGTTTCCTTTTGATTAGTTCTTACAGAGGTCGCTTAGCGGCTCTCGGTTCATAATCGAACACCCACCGCCAGTAATACTTAATTGCGGGAACTGTCTTCAAATTGTGAAAATCTATCAAAAGGTGTAGTTATGAAATACGAAATAATACCTTCAGGCCTCAGAACCTTCACTTCGTAGAGAAACAGCACAACACGTGCTGCCACACCAGGATAATAGGTAATGAATAGAGCCTGTAAAAGTAATTTTAAGACTCACTATTGGGAACGAAACGGGGTTGGTGAGGACTAAATATGAATGTTAGGCGGTAATTGACTTCTCAGTGCTGAAAGAAGTGTATGGTATCAAAATGCTGCTGGGCTTCCGTAAGCTTTCAAAATTGTTCAATTTTTGTAACTTCTTAGAATGAGTTTCGCAATGTTGTCAAACATTCATATGAGCTCATCTAACGGTTCAAGTTTCAAATCAGTAGCACATTCAGGTGGAATAATCGTCATCATCTTATTTACTATATATAAACTGCTATGCCCGTACGTGTGTGTCTATGTGTGCTTCTGTCTTTTTGTCACAAAATTCATAGCACCTAAAGAAGAACTTGGAGGGGTCGGGTCATGGTGCGGATGGGCGGGACCTGTGACCCATGGTAAGCCCCGCCCACGGTGCGGTGGGGGGGGGGGTGGGGTAGCATGCGCCCAATTATAAGTCGGCTCTAGAGCAGTCTCCTGACAGGGGAGCAGTGCCATAAAGTTAACAAAGGCTGATCGACCAAGTCGCTAACTTTCCTCACTCCCGAAATGGGCGGGCGTACTTCAGATGGGCGGCAATTCCCGTGTCACTGAAAAAAAACTATAACTTAGCTACTACAAGTCAGCTCGGAGACGGGAAAAGTGGAAATAAGGTTAGCACTGGGTTGTCAGACTGGAGGGAACCCAAAATGCGCGCGGCGTACTCTAGACGAGCGATGCTTCCCACAAAGATCGGTAACTCGGTTCCCCAAGAAGTTCAGAGGTCAAAGTCTATGATGAAGATGAACATCTGGCAAGAGTCCACCATGTTTGTGCTGAGGCCCGCCCACTGTGGGCGGGGCGTGCATTTGAACACGAGGTACTAGTTCAAAAACTCGTAGTTGCACCACAAACGGCTCAAAAAAGTGGATTATGGTTCCTAAGTGATCACGTATTGGAATGTGTAGGGCACTCCCGTTGTGGGCGTAGCGTGCGCCGAGGTGGGCGGAGTTAATTTACAAGATTCCTGAAAGGCTTCCGGAACACTCCAGACTCTGGGAAAAACGGGATAAGGCACTGAGGGTTCATCAGTTGAGAAGCGTGCTCATAAGTGGGTGAAGCCAAAAAATCGTAAACTTGTTCCAGAGCACTCCAGACACCGGGCGAAAGTAATTAAAGATTAGCGGGAGGGGTCATGGGTTGAGAAGCGCGAGGCATACATTGTGTGTCCCGAAGTGGATGTAGCCAAATTTAAAAATTCGTAAAACGGTTCCAGAGCACTTCAGACACTGGGAAAAAGAGATCAGCGGGAGGGGTCATGGGGTGAGAAGCGCGAGACATACGTTGTGGGCGAAGCGTGTACCGAGGTGGGTGTAGCCAAATGAAAAGAAATCGTATAACTGTCCCAGAACACTCCAGACACTGGGAAAAAGTAGCTTAGAATCAGCGAGGGGTCAACGGTTCACAAGTGTCAGGCACACTCTCTTGAGCGGAGCGTGCGGCGAGGGCGGAGTTAATTCACAAGATTCCTGAAATACTTGCGGAACACTCCAGACACTGGGGAGGAAAAACTCGAGAACTGTATAAAACGGATTAGGCACGGATGGGTTCGATACAGTTGAGAAGCGCAAGGCATACGTTGTGAGTGGAGCGTGTTCATAGGTGGGGTGGAGCCAAAAAAAATCGTAAAATAGTTCCAGAGCACTCCAGACATTGAGAAAAAATAGTTTAAAGTCATCGAGGACTTACCGATTTTCCAGACGTCATCTG
>MU916442.1:1985-14198 GCA_036418165.1 Cooperia oncophora | reverse complement strand
TATTCTCTGATATGCCACGCATAGAAAGTTTTTGAATATGTTTTGAACGCCATACTGGGGACCTGAGAACGGGACCGCCAACGCCATCCAAGTTGCCAGTCGTTCGATATAAAAGGCCAGAGGGTGGAATAAACTCAAACTCAGCACGAGTATAACGGAGTGCATGTGCTCCACTGCTACTACGTCCGTCGATCGTGGTCGCCGGAACATCTCTTCCCAGGGTTACAACGTTCCGTATCTGGAACTTACGCTAGCAGCGAAAGCAGATGCAAAGGCTGAAGCAACTGCTCGGAACGCAGTATGGAAGAACTGGAGAACTGTAACTGGTGTCCTCTGTGATAATAGAATGGAATGCCGATATACCTGAAGTCCAAGACCTACACTCAGTGACATCTGTCGCCATCTCCATCGACACAAAGCAGGTGGCGACCGAAGAAACAAAAGCCAACGCTGCTATGGAGAAAAGAATGCTGCGATGGAGCCTGGGACACAGACGACTTGATCGGATCCGGATGTAAGTTGTCCGGGACCACTCAAGTCCGACCGATTTCCAACTCCTTTGCTGTATCTCGCCTGTGCTGGTATGGGTATGTTAAACGCCCATCTCCAAATGCCATCTGCATTTCGGCTGACAAGTTTATCTTCGTCAGTAAACGTCCAAAAGAGTGACGAAAGCAAGGTTATATAAAGATGGATATGACTGCTGCAGGTCTGTCTGCAGTGGATGCATGAGACCAAGACCTTCGCTTCGGTCAAAGGAGCGTATCCGGAAGCAGTTGAACAAGAACCCTTGTAAGAAAAAGAATAGGGAGAAGTGCTGTCGTGTTCGCAATCCTTGTGAGTCGTTAGAGCTTATCTTCGACGATACATAGGTACACAAGGAAGGCTTGACATGTTTCTTGCGACTTTCTGGTCTCATTTATACGCACTGTTGATAAACCGACATGTTTACCCACAATCCCGATTTGGGCTGCTGCACAGAACTGGTGCAGTCTTCACTCTTTAAATCTGCCATGATTTTGTAAAGTCATCGTGATACCGGAACAAGGCACACCATTGTGTCAAGCTTAATTACTGCTCAGCTCAGAAAAAACTACCTACCTTGGAAGTAACTCGGGTTTTTGTGCTCTATGCAACCCTAAAAACTGAAATTTCCATGTCCTATAAAAACGGTCAGGCCCAAAACTGTTCATTTCATGTAGCGCTTAACCACGAAACATTTAGGAATGTCCGGGGATCAGAGCGTATTTGCCGCAAAGGAAAAAGTGAAGAAGAATATTGTTGAGATAGATGATGCCCAGTATATCCTCGAGTCAAAGGTGAGGACGCTTGTACACACTCTACTATACTAGAGACATTAATGAAAATTGGATCGGGCTTGGGAGGAGGTTCGGGCTTGGGAGGAGCAACGAGAGTGTTACACTCATCTGCCGATGAGGTAATGTTGGTTGAGAAGACACCTTACTAATAACTGGTTCTCCAAGCGCTTCAGCGAGAGCGACTGCGATGTGTATTGATCTTCTTCAGTGTTTGTCCCACTCGGCAGCGGTGTCCGCTTTGGGAGTACCGTCAGGCCGCTAGCCGGTCATCCTGAACTGGAGGCCTGTCCTACGGCCGGTATCGGCCTTTGCGCGAAGTACATCGCCGTACTATACAGGACGCATCCTTGCTTTTTTCAGCCTACTGTAAAAACCTTCGTGGCCATGAATGCTTTACGATTGCGGTCAAAAGCGTGAGGCCCACCTTTTAACTCCATCACCCTATGCTCCCTCTCAAAATTCATCGTTGTGATGTGACCCCTTTTGGACGACACGAAACACCCACCTCTCCGACGCAACACTACTTCCAGCTGGTTTGAAACTTGCTTCTAGGTTACATCTTTTTGCCAAGGGTGTCAGAAAATAGTTAATTTGGCGGCGATTGGCATCACCTCTGTGATGCGCCAATGCATAGGGCTCCTACGCAGAGGTGTTGGGGATGCAACTTCTAGACAGGGCTTCTTCCGTGCAAGCAAATGTGCTCCTGCTCTTGGACGGATTAGATGTCTATGTATTTCGCGACCAACCGATGATCCCTCGGTGATCCTAAACTACTGGGAACGGTTAGGACTCCACGAGAGGTCAGGCCGCCGCGGAGGTGCTCTCCGCGATGCTTTCGCTATGTATTTTTTGCATTTGCATAGTTCATGAGATTTCCAACCGTCTGCTTTATACTTGCAGGTGTGAAGGCTATGAAAGGAATGGGCCCGATATTCAACTACTAGTATAAAACAACGCCCATTAACATAGAAATAATATTTAGAGAATACATCAGCAATCTACGAAAATTCTTTTCAGGGTGAATCCTTCTTTTGGCCTCAATTGTAAGATATTGTAAGGTTTAAGATTCTCGGCCAGACGGTAAAAGTAGGTCCTATTGAAGAAATACAGCAACCCGTCGAATAAGTACAGCTGCCATTCAAAAATACTGTCGTCCCATTGAATATTCTGGTTTGGAAAAATCCCAAGCAGATTCGCGTGATGCCAGAACTATGTGAAGGGACCGGGATCTTAATCGCACGACCATGTTGCTCTCGTAAAATCAGTTGCAATCGCCGCGCGCGGCGAGGCGAGACATGGCAGCCGTGACCTCTCGTGGAGTCCTAACCTACACCCTAAACTACTTCTTCCCGGTGTCTGGAGCGTTTTGGGACGGTTAAACGGAATTTTTCGATTTGGCTCCACTCAACAATGATGTCATACTGGTGATCAGGACATCGAGCTTCTATAGATAAATTTCAGCATAATTTTTTTGAGTTTCTGGCGTAGGAACAGTTCAATAGTGCCTAGTTCTCTTTATTTTCAATTCCCTCTTCCCTTTTGCGCTTCATTTCATTTGAACCTTCGTGTCCGGGGGAGGGGGAGTCGTATGGAGACCCTTATTTGGGGGGGGGGTCGTATTCAGCGGGAAATGGTCACAACGTGATGGCGTGCCCTGCATATGCCTCGCGCTTCGAAACCGATGACCTCCCGCTGATCTTGAACACTTTTCCCGGTGTCTGGAATGTTCTGGGACCGTTTACCGACAATTCCGCACTTCTCTTGGCTCGAGCGCCTGTCTCTGAAATCCTGCGTCCTCAAACGGTTTCTCATAATGCAAAGTTTATCGTTTGCTGCCTCAAGCTTCTATGATGAACAATGAATCCTCTATTGAGTTCGCACGTACGATCCTCCTTGTCACTGAGTAACAAACTCTTCGATAAATTCTTGTCGAAGTCAAGATTGGCTCCTCCTTAGCTTGCTCACCAATTCCAACCCTTGCAAGACTGAGCTTCACAAGTTCGTTATGAAAGGCCAGCCCGAACTTCTCATTGCGATGAGCCTCTACAGTTATTTTATGTATTAGAAATCAATTTCATGAAGACTAGCACCCGTGACGCGTGCATCTGTGAAAAAAGTTGATTATCCGGTCAGACCTTCCAGAAGCTCAATCCACCTATCTAGAAAAGGTTGGGCCCTAATGCCCCTTATTGACAGAGTTCTTCGGTCGCATGATCAAGGCATGTAGAACCGACAAACAAGTCACGTTGCGAGACCTACCCCACCAAACGGGAATGACCTCACAATGCGGAAATTCTAGTCCAATTCCACGACGTTCTCGGAACATATGTTCAGCTTTCAGAGTTCGAACCATATTCGCCATCTAAGCACCCAGCTTACACAACTTCGAGAAGACTCTCAGCTATGTGATGCTGTTCTGGTCGTCAAGGTAATATCTATGATCCACTGGGAGACAGAACGTGGTCGTCCAGAATGTGTTTCAGGGAGCAAGGATGAAAGCCCACCGGGTAGTGCTTGCTGCATGTTCGAATTACTTCAAAGCCATGTTCACAGCTGACATGGCTGAAAGCTGTTCACCTCGTATGTTTACTATCCGTAATTTCTGTCGCTCTACGTTACGAATCATTGTTGTTTTATATTTTTGTGTCGGGTTGCCGGTATGTATGAATAGTGCAGTTCGCTGCGGACTGTTGGGCGTGTCACTGCGGCTGCGTTTGGCGCGGTGCCAAATTCGTTCTCCATCAGTCGTTGAAGCGGGTAAGTGACAATAGTGTACTGTACTGTAGTGACAAGTCCTTCATATTACTCGTTTTCTACCAGTTTTTGTCGCATGCGCGTTTCAAGAACGGCTCCGACGGTGTGAACACACATACTGCCTGACACGCCCAACCGCGCGCAGCGAACTAAAGTGTGTCTGTGTGTGAATGCATATAGGTGTGCATGTATGTATGCACGTATGTCTGCCTGATGCTTTTTCGCCCGTGACTTTTGCCTAATCCAAACGCTTGCTTTCAAATTTGACTACATTATACCTACCATTGTTACCAGTAAATAACAGCAATACTTTTAAGCACGGTTCACAAATTTTTTTGCTTAGCGACTTTTTTCAATGTCCTCAAGGATTGTCATACTGCTCTTGTTTTCCGTGTTTTGAAAAAGCTCTATGACACGTTTCTAGATGCCAAAATAGGATTTTACCAATTCCAGTGACTGGGAAACAAGACTGGAACTTCGGACTCAAAAAAAGCTGCCATGACGACGGAAAATGTCGGCGTAAAGCGCGCCTTTCCTGAGTAGAATGCTGAAAGTTCCTAGATGCACAGTGCCATCGTGGTCACACAATAAAACTGCAGTCAATGTTTGGAAGACCTTGGAGTATGTGTGACATCTTTTCGCTAGAATGAACGCACCATCCACTGCTCGCCAGCTGATTAAGAATCCACATGCGTTGACTTCGCAGCCAATTTCAATAGCGTTAATGAGACAAATATTAGTAAAGGGACTGTCGGAAAAACATTGAGATGGTAGGTGTGCAACCAAGAACTCGCTGTTGCTGTCCAGCGCAGAAATTCAAAGGGTCAAAGCAGAGGTCACTCTCCTCCACCATCACTGAAAATCGAGCGGTGCAAATAACTTCAAACCCACTCACGGGAGTGGCCTCGTTGTTTTGAATTTAATGTTATCAAGTGTGTCGCACAATTTCTCGACGATCTCAACACTCCTGCGTTGCTGAACAGTAGGGAGTAGGAAAGCGGAGGGGCGCTGTTTATCGACGGGGGGGCATTCTGCTTTTCATAGATTTGCCAACCCATCTAGGTACCCTTTTTTCGAGTTGACACGTTTTAGGATGGTGGCTAGACGATCTTGCTCCAGCTTCACAAGCGTTCACAAGTTTTACCAGAGTGAGATTTGTAAACCGGAACCAGGGAAGCAATTATCACTCCATATATATAATTCGCTTCGTCTGTTTGTTTATTTGTTTGTTTGTTTGTTTGTTTGTAAGTTTGTAAGGTTGTTTGTCTGTCCGGAAATTCGGTTCGACCTGAAGAACGACTTGGAGAGGTCGGGTCAAGGTGGGGATGGGTAGAGCATGGGACAAGAAATAAAAAGCACACTTGACATGCGCGCCCACAGTGGGCGGGGCACTCGCCGAAAGTTTGGGGTTCCGCAGAAAAATGTTCATAATTCGCTTCCGGAGCAGCTTAAAGATGGGGAAAAAAGGGAATAAGGTTAGTAAGGAGTCGCCAGACTAACTGTGGCAGACACATCCAAATGGGCGGGGCGTACTCAAGGTGGGCGGTGCTTCTCATAAAACTCAGTAACCCGGTTCGCGAGAGTGTTTAGAAGTCGCAAAAAGCTCAGTGCAGAATGTAAATATCTGGCGAGTGTTGGGCACGCTCAAAGTGTGTTGAGACCCACCACAGTGGGCGGAGCTTGCCCTAAATCGCAGGATACTCATTTTAAAAGTTTGTAGCTCGGTTCCAGAACACTCCAGAAACCGGAAAAAAGAGGATCGAGGTCAGCGAGAGCTGGGCCGATTGAGGATTGCGGGGCACAAACATAGTGGGCGGGGCCTGCTCCGAGTTGGGCGGAGTTAGGCGAAAAATCTGTAAAATAATTCTCAGCACTACCGTGAAAAAGCCGTAAAAAAGTGGATTAAGGCCAGCAGGGCAGAGCATGAGAAAATGTGGGCACATATGTTGTGGGCGGTGCCAGTCCGGTGGGCGGAGAGAGACAAAAGCTCTGTCAAACGGTCCCAGAGCACTTCAAAGACTGGACCAAATTGAATGGTCGCCTATTGAGAACAAGTTTTCTTGTCACTGTGTTGTTCAAAACTTCAAACGGCTAAAAAAAGATGATGTTGATTTCTTCCTTTTTGTCGCTTCAGGCGCACAATATACCACCTCACTCCTTTCCCCACCCTTCCTCCCCTTCCCTCCCAGCTAGAAATGCATCAGACATAAGTGCGGCAGGTAGTTTTAGCGGTCGTCGAGCACATTTTGAATTTTTTGATATAGTAGCGGTTGAAGGTGTGACTTTCTCCCGCCTGTTATACCCAGTACTGTAATTTCTGGCAGTACATTCGTGAGAAATATAATTAACACCAGTCGGATCGCCGGGCTTACTCCGAGCTCTTCTCCTTCTCTTTAACTGGCCTGGCTTCCTAGGCGCACTTCATAATGGATGCGAAATTTGTCATTCACTGAGCTGCTCATATTGCGCTGTATTGAAGGAATCGTAACAGCTAGAGCAACCGAGCGAATCCGGAGTCCACGCTTTTTCGCAGAAAGGGTAGTGGTCTGGGCCATAGGGCCCATGCCTACGTAGATCCGTAGATAGGAAACTCAGTCGGGCAATACAGCACACTATGAGTTGCTCGGTAAAAGCGCAAATCACGCTTCCATTACCTGTATCACACGAATACCGATCAGCGCTCACCTTTTCCACTAGCATACAATCTATTCATTCCTGTCGCAGAAAGATTGCCGATGCTAATGTTTTGCCACGTACATTAGTTGTACATTTTCTTGCTCCGTATTATTCGTTACCATCAGCAATTGAACGTTTGAAGGTAAAAGGGTGTTATCACATTCTAAACATTACCTCAAATTGATACCACGACCTGAATTGGCTCGCAACTCTGCTAGCGTTGGGTTCTTCCTATCGCTTCCACAAAGGTTGCGATGAGCTCTTGCTAACGCGCACTCTACGCTTCCCGGTCTACACCCACCAACCACCCCCCCCCCCAGAGTAGCAGCTTCGATCTGTGGCTCGGAACACACCAAATACTTGTTTTACACCGTGCAATGTTCAACCGTATTTGCAATGTTGTCTTAAAGGCAGTTGGCACGATGGTTTCCCACTCGGCCTAAAATGCTAGTAGGGCGCTGTGTAGTGGGGAAATGGCGAAAGAACGGAGTGAAACGGTCAAAATCCTGCGAAGAAAAAGCCTCCGTTCTCAGTGACTTGAAAATCGATTTCGGACGAGTTTCCCGTAGGCATCTTACCAATCACCGCTACCGAAGATACGGCTGCATATGTGTACCCATGTATGCATGCAGCATCACGGCCGCTTCATACCAATCCCTTCGCTTCATAATTTGCTCAGCAAATGAATGAATACGAGCGTCAGAAACGGTCGTCCGTTTGTGGGCGGGCGGGCAAGGAAGGCGTTTGGGACGTAAAGTTGTTGCTCAATAGGGCGTTATAGGGGTACCCTCCTTGGAAAAGGCTTCACGCAGCGCCTGTCCGAGGTCACGGAATTCTGTTAAGCCAGTCGTATAAATCCTACATCTGTATAGCGATTTATCGTGTCAACTGCCTTTAAGCTGATAGCACAACATGGACTGGTGCAACTCTGCTGGCAGTTGTACCATCCTTTCTTCAGGTTGTCGCTTGCGCTAATGTATTTGTGCCCACAATAGTGGTGTGCTCTTGCCAAAGCGTACCCTACTCTACGCCCCCCCCTCCCATCGTACCTCCTCATCAACTTCACCTATCCACACTAACCCTTCCTCACCCCCTCGCTGTACCTCTTCCCTACCTTGTCCCACCAGCTGCCACGCAAGCAGCCCGTGCAATGGCTCGAACCCGAGATATCACCTGCAATGGATACCACATTGTGGATTGCCCTGCAACTCTGCTAGCGGTTGATCCCTTTTCTTTATTATGGGTGCTCCTGTTGAAGCAAACTCTAGGTCTTCCCCCTCCCCACTGACCTCACTTCCATCGCCCTACCTTCTTCCCCATGCCCCCTCGCCCCTGCCCTTCCCTACCCTGTGCACTCACGTCCAGCTGCCACGCGAGCAGCCCATCAACCTCACTTCTGGTTTCTAGATTGGCTAGCGGTCGTTCTCTCCTTACAGTTACATGTTGAATCCCGTGAAGCATTTTGCGGACGGACAACATACAAACATACATACATACATACATACATACATACATACATACATACATACACTCCTTATCTCTTGAACGGAGTAGGCATGGCTTTTGATGGGATCGGACGGGTTTCTCGTGGGATACTTCAATTTGAAACAACTGCTATCTTGTTCTGTTATATGTAGACATGATTACGACTGCTCCGAAATGACAATATCTCACGAAACCTGGGCCGACGCCATTTTAAATCAAGTACGCGGCCACGCCTACCCGATCTCAGGGATATCGAGTATACATACATACGGACCGACAAACCGACACACAAAACTCCTGCTTTATAAAATAAAGCGATAGTTTCCTATCAGTTGTTATTTGTTAATATCGTTACCTCGAACCCGTCATCAATGCTTACCAGACTTTCATGATATGGTAGTGTGAAAGCTTTACCTCGTTGAGGAATCGACGGCGACAACGTCGCTCATCAACCCCCACATCGGCTGTTATCCTTTTCTGTCAACACCAATGGCTGTAACAAGAGGAGAAGAGCTCCAGGAATCTCATTAGCTTTCCTTTTCAGAAGAAATAGATATGGTTAATGTTGAGGCATCAACAGTTGAGGCTCTTGTGAAGTTCTGCTACTCTGGAAAAATAAACATTAGTGACACCAATGTATCGAGTATTCTACACACAGCTCGTACCCTTCAATTACACCAGGTTGAGGTCAGGGGTTCTTACTTGGGAAGATTTTTCCTGCCAGCTCTACAAAAATCGTGATCTTTATGTTCATCGCAGGAGCTGTGTTGTGAGTTTCTCAAAGAAAGGTTGGAGCCATCGATTCCCTTGGTGATGCGTGCGGTCACTGACAGCAATACATTTCCAGAAGCTCCTCTATGTGCTGACGAGAATGTCTTGCATGATTTTGAGGTTGTTGCCTTCGTAGCCAAAGCTCGCATATGTCTCTCTTCTCTTTTTCAGAACGTTGTTAACACTGAGAAATCTCACAAGCTCCTTGTTGACCAGCTAACTGAATTAATTTCAACTGGAGAGCTAAATGTACAATTAATGGAGCAGGTATATGGGCCAGTTTTGTGGTGATATTATAATGTTCTTTTTTGGCTATATTTATCCTCATCCTACTCATGAGTGACAGCAAGGGATTTTTGTAGGTTGCTGTTGCAGTTCTTCAGTGGATTAAGTCCGACCTGTCAGCTCGGAAACCATTTCTTTCGCAGGTAATGCTTGGGTATCCTGTCAGTGTGACTGTTTTGATCACTGATATTACAGGTGATGGAACAAATGGGACTTTGTTCTTCGGAAGTTCGGGAAGGACAACACAGCCACAGAAGGCCTGTCAGCGAAGGCAGATGCCGCTTGCGGAGATCTTTCCCATAAAACTAAGGCTCGTCGCCTTCCTTAACATCTGCATTTTCAACAGCGTGTTTCAGATCTCAGAATCTTCTGAACGACCTGGCAAGGAATTGCTGTCCACCCAACCTAAGGATTCTTCTAAATCTCGTGAAGTTATATACGTTGGTATGGTTCACACAAACAGGACTCACATCCCTTTCTTACAGTTAGATATTCTGCGGCGCCTCGATGTGAGGGAGGGGGAGACGGAGGGTCAGTAGAAATTGGTACGCTTGACCTCGTTAATGACTTGTCTCGCACCTATGATCGACGGCATATATTAGCGAGGTGCGAGCGGACTCTCATTAAGCGACAGGCAGTTAGCCGAGGGCAGGGCACGAAGCTTTTCGAAATCGGCACAAATTGAGTGAAAACTCCCAACGGATTCAGGTTAAGGCTTACGAAAAAGAAAAAAAGATTAAGGTGAAGGCTTACGAAAAAGTAGTACGATAAGGTAGCGCTACCTGACAAACTGAATAGAATGGTATAATGCGTAGCTTTTAACTAACCAATATTCAAGTAATCGATAGAAAAAAATGTAAATCCGGTCATACAAGAGTTCATGACAAGAAGCTTCAAGAAGGTCTCGTGGAAACCCATACGCTTACGAAGTGCATTCTTGCATATAGCTGAATCTCATTGCCTGCCTTCGGCGGGTTAGTTCAGGTAATGCCCCTCTGGCCTTCTATATTGGCCCGGTAATGACTTCTCTATCACTTTGAGAGCCCTCTGGCCAAACACAACACCTCAACGAGAGGTCATGAACAGATACTTAAGCTAACAGGTAGAAAGCAAACACGCGAGTTGTTGTTTGAGCAAGTCCTTGTGTTACCATGTATTCAAGTACTAATCCATCATTACTATATTCTGCTGATTCCTGATTCCTGCTGTATCACCATGCACATTTCCTCCCGCACTAGCACCTTATCACTTCGTCGGTCAGGAACCAACATACTGCGTTACTCCAGCACCGGGAACATCCTACTTCGTCGGTCAGGAAGCATCTTATTCCGCCGCTACACCAGCACCCTCGTATTACGTGGATCAGATTCTACCGCACATTATCCCCCCACACAACTTTCAGGGTACATAGTCCCCGCCCGTGATCCTGACTATTATTATTTTCAGATTCAATGAGCTTTATCAGCAGGGAGTATCAAGCGCCCAAATAGAGTCCTACTGCAGAAAGATGTCCCAGTTTGTTACAAACAAAACTATATGATACATATTTATTCGATTTGCACACTTGTTTTTGTTTGAATAGTTGTAATAATATTAATAATAATAAACTAATAAATAGCTGGAATATATAGCAACCTTTTTACCCACTTCACCGAAAATTTTCAATGGATTCGTGCCTGGATAGCTCAATACTTCTCCTCTTACCGGGGCCAGCCGAAGTTAGCGCGACGTGCCTCGGCTTAATGAGGTCGCTTCGCACCTCGCTAATTATGCCTCGAATCATAGGTGCGAGACAAGTCATTAACGAGGTCAAGCGTACCAATTTCTACCTACCCGGAGACGGAGGGTGGTAGGTTGTATACTGTGCGCTTAAATGGGAAAAATCGATAGTCAGAAAAATTTTCCGCCGCCAGATATCACCTCCTCTCTCCCTTACAGCAGTCCTCGAGGATTCTGTTACAGTATCTTTGATGCCGGCACAGTATTCCTTGATGCGAACACCTTTCCCGTCTCGTCTATAGGCGCAGAGCTATGTGCCTGACATTGATGTCCATATACTCCCTTTTCCGTACAGTCGCCAAGATTCCCGTGCGGGGCAGGTAGCACAAATTCGCGATATCACACGTGGATTTGTTGCAAACCAGTTGCTGTGGTGCTTTCGCTGTTTCGGTGGGTATGGTTACCAACTCATAATCCACTGAAATCACCCTCCCCCCCTAGCATTCTGTATGGACCTACTCCTCAGGTCCATACAGAATGCTCAGAAGTATCACAATTCAACGCGCTTTATTTCGCGAGCCGATATTTTACCTTCTTCGAGTTTAGGGTGCCGTACAACCATTCTTAGTGGCTTAGCGAGAGTAAGGGTTGAAAGATATCGGCAACGAACCGCGAAGCTGGTTTTACACGTTTTAAAATTGTTCTGCTAGAATACTGCAGTCTTACGCCACATTTCGCGCTCTGAACGTTTTCTCGAGAGTTATGGGCAAGCTAGCTGGTTGTCCCATTCATCAACAGAAACGATTTTGGAAGCTTGCTTCCAGTGCGATAGGAGAAACGCAACGTTTTCAGGGCAAACCGTATCTTGAGCATATACTAACACGTTGAGTATGGTATTTCTCTGCGCGCGATGACCTAATTCCAGCGCTATGTTGGCTCCCACACGCTCTTGTGCCTTGTGCCATAGCCATACAGCACTTTCGCACTTAGGAGTCGCCCACGGAAGTTTCTTCTTGTGAACCCGCGTAGGTGCGCTGCACTAAAGGTCATGTGCGAAGTTTCACCCGCAAAAGTCCACATTTCTAATGGTAACGACGCGCCACTTGGAACGTCCACTCAGATGGCCGAAGGGGGTCTACGGACAACTTGAACTCAGTCCCTTCGAATGCGTCGATCTTCTCTTTTTCTCTGCACTCTCTCTCCT
>MU916439.1:18798-32873 GCA_036418165.1 Cooperia oncophora | reverse complement strand
AACAGGAAAAGCTGGCGCATTCCGGCAACGGAGGGGGGGGGGCATTTGCACTTTCGCTGAACTCCTTGTGCAAACTGCGATTACCGTAACCCTGTGAACTATTACATACAGCGCCCTGCCATACTGCCCAAGCGTCCCTGACTTGTATAGATCAAGAGAAAATCGATAAAATTGACGAGGAAGGTATATTGACTAGGAACAAAACAATTCTCCTTCCGGGTTGAACCGAATGGGAAAAAGGGTCACGATATCTTCAGCTAAACAAGAGATTTCATCATCAGAATTGTGCTACCCTTGCGAACATATTGCTTAGTACCTGGGTTCATTGGAAACTAGGAAAATGTCCCCAAACTGGTTAGCTCAATCAAGTGAACTCTCAACAAAGGACGGCGTTCAATGAGTCTTCAAAGAGGCGTGGTCAGGTGACAAGTGTCATCTTTTAGAGGTCTGGTATAGCGTTTTCTTAGGTCGCGCGAAATAATCGCTCGCTGATGGATTCGCAGACGTCGCCGCCGCCACCACAGCGGCCACTACGACGGCCAATGTCGTTGTTCGTAAAAAAATCCGGCAGTGCAGAGAAAGTTGAGCCGCCTAATCTGATGTAAAATTTACGGTTGCGTGATTGAAGCACTGTGCTCAGTCTGGACCTAATACAATGATGTACGAGAGCTGTTCCCGAGCTAATTATGAGTTATGTGGACAACACCCATTCAGGGAGCGTTGAAAGTGTTCAGCCACCAACTGGTCCAATCAAAAATGAACCTCTACTAGCTACTACAACGTCAGTAATTGAGAAAATATCACCACAGACAAACATAACACAAGTTTTTCAACCCTTAAAGGCATAAAGGACGATAATTGAGTACTTGGACTAAAATGGAAGAAGGGTGCCATATAGTGTGAATCCGGCGAAAATCCGGTGTGGAACGGTCAAAAACCTCCAAAAAAGCTTTCGTGGTACAAGACTAAGATGGTGCCAAAAATGAACATTCTTGCTGGAGCTGCTTAAGAATCTCAGAGAAAAAAAGCTCTGCCAAAAAGATTGAGATTTCTTTCCATAAGAGTCGTGTGGGCCGGGTCAGTAAACTCAGAAGGCCTGCTGTCAACGTATACGCTGGAGTGCAAGAAGTAGAAGAAGCAGACGTAGAAGTGTCAAATCTACGATTTATAAGGACTCTTTCAAGCTTCCTGAGAGGCGATCAGCAACCGATTCAAGAAATTCTCAGATATACTTACAGGAACAGAAGCGTGAAAATACTCTCTTACAGAAAAGCATAGAAGTAGTTACCTTAAAAGTGAAACTACTTGTTCCAAATCTATCTTCACTTTTCTCTCTGAAGTACCATGCTTGAGTACCGATTACCCCCAACTGTAAACCGCTTGACTCTGTCTGCCTATTTTAACGACCCCTTCGACCCCTTTTCTCGGCAGCTGATTTAATCTTTTACGTTATAGCGCACTCACTGGAGAACGAATGAGTAGTGCTGCAGAGAAAAGTCATTTGTTTCCAAGAACCGCGCCTTTTAAGTATTTTCAAAATGATCTTCCTTTGGTTTCAATCTAAAACTTGAGCCTCAAAACAGAAACGTAACATAATGAAGCTGAGTCATGGGCACAATTTCGGCCATAGACAGAACAAAAACGCACTTATGCTCTTTCAGTGCAGTTCTTATCCTGCGTAAAAGGTTATCATATTCTTTCTTTTTCATAAATTTATGTTATTTAAGCTAGCTTGGCATAGGATGCGCTTTCGTGGGAAATTTCGGTTCCAAGCATGAGACATTCTGTCTTCAGTTGCATGAGAACATGATGGCAATTGTCTAACAATGGCAATATTCCACCAAGAGTGCAGCCGCCGCCACTTTCAAATGGAGTCGCGGCCACGCCCTTCCCATATGTGGGGTATGGAGAATGTGTATGGGCCACAACCCTCCACTGATACCCTTGATTCTCGCTGGGGGAACTCTCTGCCGACAAGTGATCCTTTTTGAGAGGCACGCTCCCCGCTTCCATTCAGGACCGTAGTGACTTATTGAATACCAGTCGGCTCGCCGGCTGACGCCGGCGTGCCTCCTTCTGATACGGCCCGGCTGCGCCGGCGGGCGCGGCTTCGCCGCGCGTATTTTCTTTCACATATTTCTACACTCAACTGATATCCGCCTTTTGTTCTGTACTCCACTTTTTTCCGGTGTCTGAAGTGTTCTGGAAACAGAGTTTTGTCTGGCTCCGCCCACCTCGAAGCAGGCTCCGCCCCCAATTTTTGTGCCCCACAATCCTCACCGGCGACCCTCTGCTGACCTTAATCCACTTTTTTCCGGTCTTCGGAGTGCTCTGGGACCGTTTTGCCGATCTTTTGTCTGACTCCGCCCACCTCGGGCTGGCTCCGCCCCCAATTTTTGTGCCCCACAATCTTCACCGACGACCCTCTGCTGACCTTATCCACTTTTTTCCGGTGTCTGGAGTGTTCTGGAACCGAGCTACAAACTTTTGAAATGAATACCCTGCGATTTAGGGCAAGCTCCGCCCACTGTGGGCGGGTCTCAACACACTTTGAGCGTGCCCTATATTCGCCAGATATTTACATTCTACACTGAGTTTTTTGCGACTTCCAAACACTCTCGCGAACCGGGTTACTGAATTTTGCGAGAAGCACCGCCCACCTTGAGTACGCCCCGCCCATTTTGGATGTGTCTGCCACAGTTAGTCTGGCGACTCCTTACTAACCTTATTCCCTTTTTCCCCATCTTTAAGCTGCTCCGGAAGCGAATTATGATTATTTTTCTGCGGAACCCCAAACTTTCGGCGAGTGCCCCGCCCACTGTGGGCGGGGCTTCCCATAGGTCAAGTGTGCTTTTTATTTCTTGTCCCATGCCCTACCCATCCCCACCTTGACCCGACCTCTCCAAGTCGTTCTTCAGGTCGAACCGAATTTCCGGACAGACAAACTTACAAACAAACAAACAAACAGACGAAGCGAATTATATATATGGGGTGATGGTCTATACAGTGACTTGCGTGGGCCAGCCGATGTGTAGGTCTGTGTTAATATCCTCCCAAACGAATCTCCTGTTTACCATTAAGGCATGGGGGCGGGAAGGTAGAAGGCTTGGCTGGCTCAGGCGGGATCTAGATCTCATCGCCGTGCCGTGCGCTAAGCGTGCCATTTGCACCACCTCCGCCGTATTCTAACAAAACCTTCAGGAGTTTCGGACTTTTACCTTCTTTTAGACCAACAGACAACAACCATACATTACATGCGACGTCTATCTCATGACGGGAATCCTACATCAACCTCCAGAAGCTGAGGTAGCGTCCGCTAAGTACTTCGCCCACGGCACCCTCATGAATCGCTGTGGGATGTGCAAGGAAGAAACCGCATGAGAGAGACTTACCCTTCTGACTACCCATTCCTAAAAAAATTAGAATCTAAATGGATAGAAACATGAGAATGCAGCAGCCAGGTTGTTGGTGCGAAAAGTCACTGAAGTACCGTCTCGTACCCAAAAGGTCACACACAGTTGTTTTCACTGCAGACGCTAGGGTGTACCAGAGGGGCTGGGTTTGGCGAGACGCCAGCCCGTTCCTTCAGTTGCTGAAGCGGGCAAGCGACAGTAATTGACGGGGAAACGCGTTGGCGCCACGCCAAACCTAGCCTCCCTTCTCCCCCAAGCGTCTGCAGCTGAAACGATTACATATCCTTCATTCTGTATAATAACATCCCAGGCAGCAGTCCCTTCACAGCTCCTCGCAAATCTTCCCTGTTGTTAGTTTTAGTTTCCATTTTTCCTTCATACCACTTTCTCCTGTGTTTTCCTTTCCTATCTATTGTTGAACAAACGTAAAAAAGCTCTCTGGAATCCCACTACCAATCCGAACAACCGCTTTCCTTCGAGGTACCGTAATTAACGTCATAAAAACGGATGCGCACCTAATGTTCAGACCTGCACGATGCAACCAGGGCACGTCCTACGCTAGAGATCCCCAACGGGGTCGCATTTTGTCCTAGGGGGGCAGGGGGGCTTAATCAGCTGGGGAAACTTTCCCATTTCGAACAATTTAGAGGATTTTCTCCTGATTGAACATTTTTCCGTTTTTTTCTCGATGCAGCAAAGCTACTGTTTCCATTAGCTGATCCGGGGCGCGTAGCCTTCTCAGCTAAATTTTTGGAAAGGTATGGCAATTACTAAGATGATCCGTCCTGTCGGGGAGATAAACTGGGGGGGGGGCATATTCCAAAAATTATCCCCAACGCCAAGACGAGGCTCGCAAATCCGGTAAAGATGAGAAAGATTCATTGAGAATACAAAAAACTTTTGTCATCAGCAACAGGGAAGACTGCTTATTTTCGTAAAATCTTGTGAAACGTTCCATTCTTTCTTTAATTTTGATGGGCAGAGGGCACAAGGCTTGTTTGGCCTAGAAGTGAGCCGATCTGGAATTTGACCCAAGGACCGCGCGCCTGATAAGCGGGAATTGGAATGATTTTAATTCTATTACGTGACTATGTCCTTCCCTTGGTCCCAAGACTCCCATTTTTCTCTCACTGGGTTTGTTTATTTGTTAACCTGCAGAGGCAATGTGGTCAAATAAATAAATAAATCAGCAATTACATGATGATGATGATGATGAAACTCAGGAGCCTTTTGATCTTTGCTAATGTTCTAAGTTATTGAGCTAGAGTAAAAAGCTCGCAAGCTCCTATGTAAAAAGGATGCGAAAGAGGTCAAAGATTGGATCGGAGTTTTTGACGACTTTTTTAAAAATACAGTGCGAATAGGGATAAAATAAAACACAAAAAAGAAAAAGAGAATAAAACAAAGAGGCCTCAGTTCAAAAGGAACACTTCGCGAGTTTATCAGTTGAAAACGATACGCGCGCTCTTTATCAGGAATAAAGTTCATTAGGCAATTACGTTCCAGATAGAACGTGGAAGTGAGCTATTTGAACTGCAAAAGGAATTTGAGAAGGATAACTAGAGTAACTCAAGCAGTATAAGAAGGTTTACATTTGATAGGATTACCAGAAGCAAAGTTAGACCCTGTCATAAATAAGATCTCGGCCCTCTGCTGGAAACTAAGAGTTAAAAAATTGGAAAAAAATTGGTCCAAATAGAGATGATGAGAACGAGGATTAGCAGAATCTCTCGGAAACTAATTCTAAAACGAGAAAGTCTCAGAAAAAAAAGTCTGATTGATTGCAAAAACAAAATCAGCTCGAGACATGACGTCATCATAACATGTCTAGGAATGCGTGGGAAAGGGCACAAATGTTTCTCTTCAAATGTCTCAGGAACAACTGGAAACTGTTGATGAAAATGGAAACTTCAAAGTGAATTCAGGACAGAATGAACGCGAAAACGATTCATGGTTGAAGGGTTCGCGCGCTCGATGGACGGAGACGTTTTTATGGATTCTACGGAGAGATAGGTGTCGCTTTCACTTTTTCACACCCCCCATACTGGCAACGCCCTTGAGGATAATCGTCTTTCTGAAAATGTACGGGTTTTGTATAGTGAATGCGCTTAGTTAATCATTTTTGGGGTTTTGGAAAGTACTTGGACGATTGCCAAGAATTTGATAAGACGCCTGCATCAAAATGGGGCCATTCGATTAACAGCTGATTTCTTCGTCAATCTGATCAGTTTAGCCAGACGATCTGAATATTCAGCTAATCCCGGCCGAATTTACTACATCAATCTTACCTACAACTATACTCACTAACGGATTTGAAAAAAGCGTTCTTCTATTCCGGTAGTTCTACTAACTCGAATGACCCGTAATTACTGGTAAAGAATTACTTCGGTAAACATAAAAATAGACAGGTTCGTAATCAATAGGAAGCTGACTCCAATTCCCTTCAGCCGTTTTTCTTTGGCTACACTACGAATTAGTTGTGCCTGGCATGATAACTAGACGATAAAAAACTCTGATCAAGCTGTAACCTTATCAGGAAAGCGTAACTCTATTGACCCAGTAACTAGTAAAGGTAACTGACAACGCTAAAGTTCATTTGTAAGAGTTTCATAAAATGTGCGTTCATGAAAGTGCGCGCGATTCTGGTAGAGTTCCCACATAAAGACAATTATTTTAAGAAAATGCGTGGTAATTAAGGGTATTGCCAGACAGGAAAGTGACAGCTGTGTTGGCTGACTGCCAAATATTTCATTGGTATGCTAGAAATGCTCACGGTTGCGACTCTAGAAGAATACAAATGTTCAATGCCTTGCTGAATTCAAGCATGCCCCACGTACGGGCAAACGATTCGAATGTGTGTGACGGCCGCGACGCGACCGCAATGCGATGCCTGAAACAGTCTTGCTGGTGCCCCCATTTTCTAGACCGGCTATAATCGACGATGATCTTCAAGGGGGCGGTATTTGGCCTTTGATGGCTAACGTATATGACACTGTACTACTTCATTTGGATCTCGATTGCACTTATGGTTAACTCAATTAGCGGTCGGATTTGGAGGGTGTCTGTTGGCGGCAGCCTTGTGTTGCGTCGTTCTTTTTCTTCAAAGAAAGGGTTGTCCACAGGATATTGGCAATTTACCAAGGGAACTTACTTCATGGGAAGTATTAGTAGACCCTTGAAAACTCAGGCATGATGGTGTAGTCACCGGCATCAAGTAAAGAGGGCATGTCATGCGTTTGGGATCCCAGCGAGGGAGGCATATTTGGTCTCCGGAGAGGGGTCGTATTTAACATCTAGTGGAATGTTTTCGGCTCTGATTTCTCTTTTCCTGTTTTGAGTGCGCTGTACATTACCACACCTCCCCAATCGGCGATAGTTTTTTTTTGGGAAAAAGCGGTGAATCTCTGAAAAATGCTGCAAAAACGGTAGGAAACTGAAAACGTGGCAGATGCACGTAATGTAGGAGATGGGAAAGGGTGAGTCATAATACAGGAGGAAGTACTGAGGGAAGGGGTCGAATTCTGCAAAAATTCCCCGTCCAGGAGACGCCCAGCAAAAAGAATTGGGGAAAGTTCAGCAGAGATCGCTATCTTGCCCGTTACGTACAGAATCATTGTGCAACCACGGGGGGGGGGGGGGGGTTCGTATCTGACCCCGAAAAAATTTTTCAGAGAACAAAAAGGAAGTTTACTAAGTCAATTGCGCGATTAAAGTAAATCAGTACAGGACAAGGTAATTACTGTACTAACTGACGCGAAGGATAAAGAAATCATATATTGGGCCCGGGGTGGGTTTCAGGGGGAGTTCAGTGGTAGGGGCCATTTATCATAGGTAAAATTGTTGGGATACGCGATGTTACAGAGCAACATGGTACGGGAGCGGTTGTATGTGGTAGTGGTGTTGAGGCGGTGTGGCATGTCATACAAGCCGGACAACTCGTCCCGAACACTTTCGTGATTGAAGCCTAGACAGACTTTGACAAGGTGTCGCGCCCTGTAACATGCACTCCATGGACGGTTATCTGATCAGAGGGCGCAGAGAGGAAATGAAAAGGCCGAGGGTAAGCAGTCTGTAGGCCCAGCACGAGAGAGAGTGGGTAAGGCAGACTTCGCGATAGTAGCGCTTCGACTCGATTCGTGCGATCGACGTTATCGATGCAGTCGAAAGCTGTGCATCGGTCGTCGAAACGGCGACCGAAGCGCTGCCGTCGCGAAGTCTAAACGCTGCCTAGTGCTAACTTGTTTACCATGTTGATTTTCCGATCAAGTACGGCACAGCACTGAGAAATACTCGTTCCGTTGAACGAAAATGGGGTATCAAGGACCAGTCCGTCCATCATGAACATCGTCTACCTGAGTTTCACCAGGCAACCGATTTTTCCACACGCACCGCTAAAACCAGTCAGCATTCGCTCTGTTTGCTCGAGTTTTGGTGGTATCAGAAGGGAAGTCGTCAGCAAAGCGGAGATGTGCGGTTGCCAAAGGTCCATCTTCACTCTGCATAATATCGCTAACAGGATATCACGCTTCAACCGCAATGGAATGGCATGAGAAGACATGGGACAGTGTACGGGAAGACATGGAACAGTGTACTGAATATGAAAAGAAATAGGAAGGCAAGGGAGAACGAGAACGATGAAGAGAAACACAAATAGAAAGGATACAGGCGAACTGTACACCGATCTTCGCTGATCCTGGTCCCTGCCGTGTGTATGGTGAATCGCTTCACAGCTGCAGTAGTGTGCCACTTTCTCCGGTCAAAAATGCACAGAAACAGAGCTGGAGGGTAGCGATACCCGATTCCCGTGTTCTCCTCCGCCCAAGCTGCCGCTCAACCGGCCGCCACTCGCCTAAATATAGCCAAACGCGCTCTCTGCCTGCACCCTCTTACTTCTGATTGCTCTCTACTCCTGAATGTACGTGTTTCGCTACGGGACCTCGGTATCGATGCAAGTGCTGTTCCTTGAGGATAGCAAGGGCGGGTAATGGAGACGGCATTCGGAACCACTACCTTACAGCACCATTTCGGAGCACTTTTGAGCGGACAATGTCACAATGACAAGACAGTGTGAACGTGGCCCACTCTGAATTTTGCCGTTGTGGTGGTGCACTATCTGGCAGTTGAGCGCGACCCAACCGCTCGAGCGACCGATCGATTCAGATGCTCGAGCGATCCGAGCGATTAGGTCGCGAAGTCTGAAGGCGCTTTTAGCGCCATCAGGGTGCTGAATGGATGTCGATAAGTTCCCACAAAAAAGGTTACGAAATCGCACATGAGCCCCGATCGAAAATATGATAATTATTTTCGGTCCCGCTGGCATTTAGCGCGAAATCGGCGTTGACTGACCCCAGAAAAGAGTTTACATTCGTGGATAAGGTAGGGAATAAGTGCTTCACAGGGTCCAAAACTCCTTCTTTCTGGGTGTGTGCAAAAACCCTCATCTCCTTTGGTTCACAGTCGTGTCTTCGCTCCGGTTTGGGTTGTTGCTCACCAAAACGCCCCCATATTATTAGCGCCAGGTAAAAGCACATAGGCAAAAAAGGCGTTGAAAGTAGGTGAAATTCCAAATCTTGTGTGCTGCCTCAAGGAGGTTCTTTCTGTGGGGCAGAGCCCCGAGTTCCTGCATCAAAAATAATATCCCTCTAGGTGATTTGCGAAATCATCCCAAATACTACAGGATGATTACTCTAAGGGAACAGGATGAGACTCTAAGGTAAAGTCCGTAAATCGGCAGCCCATTGACCCGCCGTGTGCAGCGGTGTAAGTTCTGCTCGTGTGCGACTGCAAACTATTTACACGAGTAATATTAATAAACAGTAGTGAAACCGAATGAAGTTTTGTTGCTTAAGATAAACCAACTGTTGAAACTCACCAGATAGGAAAATGATTGCCAAAACGACCACATCGTGTGCGGACACCGCGAAAATGAAATGAAATACCCGCCAAAGGGACAACCACCATGCAACTAATTGTCGCGGCGGGACCACGTGCGCTGTCGCAGGCCTCTCCTTTAATGCAGACCCCGTACGGGACGAGAGGTTGATGCCTTATCTCAGTGCTACTGTACTACTTATTATTGTTAGTAATTATGAATCATAAGGATATCATGAAAGATAATGCCAAGGACCAGCTTCGACTGACAGGTGAAATATTTTCCGTCAGGGCACTGCTGAACTATAAGAATCACAAAAACTCGTTTTCCCTTTTCCGAGCCATCGCCTTCAAGGGAAACCCCGTGATCGCGAATATAGCATTCGTATTCGACGATGCGCCAGTTTGGCATCATCATCTTTTTGACCGAATTCGGTGTGAACTTGAATAGCTGGGGTTATTCGGTGTCCTCACTAGAAATATGGCATTTCTTCTTGGCGCCGGAATAGCCAACCTTGCTATACCTCGTCTTTTTCGCAAAATCGCAGAAATTCAGATAAAGCTGAATGCTAGGGTTACATGGCGCCCTTATTACGGGAATGGCAATCATTTCCAGTGCTAGGGCACGCGCGGGCGGCGCGTTCAGACTTCGCGACGGAGCGCTTCGGTCGCGCGTTCGAACGCTCGATGCAGCAAGGCACACCATTGGTTGGGGATTTTAGTCGAGTCTGTACGACCCCCCCCATCTCTTTTTTGGGCGGGGGGTTTAGTAGGACCCTCTGTCCATCCTCATCGAATCGAGCCGTCGAGCGGGGAGGGGGGCATATAGTACGCATGAAACAGGAAAATCACCAAAAGTCAACCGCCACTCCCACAACGCCAAAACGTAAATACGACCCCCCTCCCAACAATGACCAAGTACGACCCCCCCCTTTACAACGTCCGTGAAGCGAGAAAAATCAACTATCAAAATAAATTTTCCCAGCCCAAATACGACCCCCCTATTGGGGATTCCCCAGCAACGATGTGTCCTGCGATGCAGTCGAAACATGCGCATCTATCGCGCTGAACGCGCGACACAGGCGCTGCCGTCGCGAAGTTTGAACGCTGCCTAAGGGGAGACGGGCAAGAGAATCGAAAATTGCCGTTTCGTCGAGCGCAACAATAGCAACAGTAACCCTTCCGATCGAGCATCGCATTTATGTAGACAAGTACATGGTAGACATTTGTGCCTGTTTCTGGTGATCATTGTCTACAGGGGGGGGGCAATAAAAAAAAGTCACTTCGACCGAGTCACATATCAGCAAAGTTTTCGCAGCCCAGACAGAGGACGTGGATACGAGTACCAGGGCGGAAGATACCCAAGATGTTCCTCGATAAGCAGGAGCTGGCTCTTGCCCATCACCTTCATGTACACCAAAATATGAAGTCATCTCCAGTAGCAGTCTGACTGGAGAAGACCTTTGAATTCACGTCACCTCCAAACAGCTGCGAAACTTCTAGTATGGAGTCACCCATGGATAGCTACCTGGAGACCAGTACTCTCGATCTGGAAGACCTCCAACATCGAGCAGCTCCGACAACGTCGCTACGGTCTAGGACATCATCTTCACCACAGTCGCCAAGGCGCGGGTTGATGGTATGGACCGGACGTACCTGGAATGGAAAGACCAATATTTTCTTCGTCCCGGACTGAAGGTGAGCGCTGGCGGTTACATCGAGCAACTCGAGAAGAATATCCTCTCCACATGTCGTCGCCCGTACCTTCTTGGAAACTTTGTACTGCTACAGCATTGGGTGCCACCACATGGAATCGAAGGGCGTTGGAAAAACTCTCGCCTACTTGGAATGGAAGGGCGTTGAGTACCTAAAGAAGATGGAATATCCAAGTAGGTCACCTGACCTCCCCTCAATTACCCGGTTCGGGCGGAGTTCAATAGGGTGGTCTACGGTGGCGGAGAAATCGACTATCTCGCTGATCTCAGGCACCACATCGCGGTCGCGTGCCAGAATCTCTCGATGGCGCTCCTCCAGAAGGCTGTGGCGGAGTGTCATGATAGTATTTAATATGCTCTTTAATATGGTGGTAGAAATGTCCGATCAGAATTTAATAAAGTGTAACTTATAGCGCCTCGAAAGTCAAGGAAGAAAGTGACTTTTTTATTGGCCCCCCTGTATTCTCGACCAATACCACCGAAAATCGTCGTATTAGCGAGCGCGACATCGCACGCGACGCCCACTGGCGCAGCGAATTACGATTCTCCGCCACCTACCCAGCTCTAAGTACTAAGGTAGGGCACTGATAGGGCTGAATTTGGAGTAGGAATGGAACCCTTCTTCCGTGCTCATGCTTAGCAGACGTTACATGGTGCTGGCCCCCTTTCTGTGTTCATGCTTAGCAGAGCGCTACATGGTGCTGGCGTCGAAAAGTGAATGTCATGTCCGTCAGTAGCTTCCCTAATTAAACTCAAATGTACATAGGTAGTTAACATGGTAGGAACGCCAAGGCGTCAACTCGGTGCCCAAGTTAAAAGTTGATATCTTATCTGTAATCAGGACATCAGCTTTCCCAAGTATGTCAGTTTCTACCGATCTCAGAGTAAAGGTGGTGGTGCTTAATTTTCGCCCAATGTTGCCAGATGGCGCAGACGCCAAAACAAATGTGATATCCGCGGCCAAGGCACCGCACCGAATTTGATCGTAGTTTGCCGCATCGTCGCGCGCGGCGCACCGGCGGTCTTGCAGAGTAAAAACAATAGAAGGTGCGGTTCTCACACCGTCGGCTTTTTTTCTCGCCCTTTCGAGTGACGAAAGTGGTACGCTCTCTGCAAGTATGGACCCGAATGCCAAATGCATGGAGGCATTTCGCTTGTCACTTGATCGCGAGCTGTATTTTAGATTCACATTAAAGGCAGTTGGCACGATAAATCGCTATACAGATGTAGGATTTATACGACTGGCTTAACAGAATTCCGTGACCTCGGACAGGCGCTCCGTGGCGCCTTTTCCAAGGAGGGTACCCCTATAACGCCCTATCGAGCAACAACATTCCGTCCCAAACGCCTTCCTCGCCCGCCCGCCCACAAACGGACGACCGTTCCTGACTCGTATTCATTCATTTGCTGAGCAAATTATGAAGCAAAGGGATTGGTATGAAGCGGCCGTGATGCTGCATGCATATATGGGTACACATATGCAGCCGTATCTTCGGTAGCGGTGATTGGCAAGATGCGTACGGGAAACTCGTCCGAAATCGATTTTCAAGTCACTGAGAACGGAGGCTTTTTCTTCGCCGGATTTTGACCGTTTCACTCCGTTCTTTCGCCATTTCCCCACTACTAGCATTTTAGGCCGAGTGGGAAAACCATCGTGCCAACTGCCTTCAACTGTAGCATAAACGGATATGTGACGAGAGAATCGTAATTCGCCGCGCTGGCGGGCGTGGTGTGCGACGTCGCGCCAGCAAATGGCGATGGTTCCAGGTAGTAGATGGCGACAACAGGCAATTCAGAACCGAAAATAGTCATGATCTAAACGATGACGGGGTCTACATGGAGCCCGGTGCTCCAATCGACAGCTTAAAGGGAGTTGGCACGATAAAGTCCCTTAAGACGAGTAGGATTGATACGCCTGGCAAGGCGGATTCCGCGACCCTGAGCAGGCGCTGTGTAGTGTTTTTCCTAGGAAGGTACCATTATAAGGGTCCTATCAAGCCACAACATTACTACCCAAACGTCCATCACGCTCGCCCACCATCGAATAGACGATCACACTTTATGCTCTTTTGGCTTCATTTGCTAGACAAAACATTTGCTAGGTAAAACGAGAAGACAAGGGATCGTAAGAGGCGGCTGCAGTGCTGAATGGATATATCAGCACATACATGCAGCCATAACTACCGAGCGGTTATTTGCAATACGCCTACGGGAAACTCGTCCAAAATTGCTTTTCAAGAACGAAGGCTTTTCTTCGCAGTTTTCGACCGTTTCACTTCGTTTTTTCGCCATTTTCCCACTAGATAGCGCCCTGCTAGCATTTTAGGCTAATACCAAATTATCGTGCCAACTGCCTTTGAAACCGTTAAGATTACGTCGCGCCCATCGCCGCGCGCGGCGAAGCGGCAAATTACGATTCTACTGCCCTTCTCCACGTAGAAACCTCCGGTACCAATCAAGCAATCCTGGCCCGAAAGTTGGCCTGCAAGGTGGTCAGTCCAATATAAAAGTAAATGCTTTCCAGTGCCTCTAATCATCGCACAATCACTACAAGTCGATGACAAAAATGTGAGAAGAGACTGTATAGTTAAAGTAATTTGTTGAGGAGTGTCTTTCGATCAGATAAAAGGTATGGCCGACGACAATCATCATCGCTGATCCACGACCAGATGGTGTCATTATCTAGGATAATGATATCGTATACCGTAACTCGTCAAGATCATCTAATCTGTCAGAGTGACAGAGGTGAGGCTTCAACTAACTATCGAGTTACCGTCTGACCATTACACTTGTCCAAGCCTTCTGGTGGATTGCTCATCAAACAGGGTACAGCATTGGAGTGGGTGAAATAAGAGAGTCAGTACGACTTTCTAGCAAGACGGGGTCTCTGTGCGACCCTCACACAGCATTGCTGGATTTGAAATTCGCCCCTACTACAACTACTTTACCTACTGTAAACGGAAACAGGTTATTCCGGGTACCATCTTTTCCGAGCAGATATTCCTTCTTTAGGCAGCTGTAACCTCAGGAGAGGAGTATTTGTGCAAGCAGAAACGGCTGACTTCATTCCCATGCC
>MU916439.1:0-18698 GCA_036418165.1 Cooperia oncophora | reverse complement strand
CCCCCCCCCCCGGCGAAGGACCTTCCATCCCGGATGTTCTTCATTGATTTCGTCCGCCAACTTGTTGCCTATCATTTGCCACATTTTCCACTCTCCGGGCTCATTTGGAACCGAGTTACGAATTTTTGAATGTTTTGTGGCAAGCACCGCCCACCTATGGAACGCCCGCCCATAATGGGTATGTCTCACTCATTTCGTCCGCCAACTGATTGCCTATCATTTGCCACATTTTCCACTCTCGGGCTCTTTTGGAACCGAATTTACGAATTTTTGAAATATGTAGCTCACAACTGTGCGCACGCCCCGCCCACAGTGGGCGGAGCTTAGCTCAGTTCATGCGTGTTCCGTACATCTTGGCCCATGCCCTACTCATCCCACCCTTGACCCGCCCCCTCAAAGTGGCTCTTCAGGTGATGCCGAATTTCCGGACAGACAGACAGACAGACAGACAGACACACAGACAACTTCTGGTTTATATGTATAGGGGGATAGGGGGATTAGTTTCCAAACCTACCAAACCTTGATTTTATCCCCCCCCCCCAGCGTCTGCAACGAGGACGACTATAAATAGCGCCTAGTGCCAGTTAATGAGATAAATAGAGTGCATAGACCAAACCAAATATGTACTTTAAACTAGAATTGAGTAAGGAATCGTAGGTGACAGAGTGTTTCCACACAGCCGTTTGCCGTCATATGAAAGTTGACAACCATCGACTCATTAAGAAATTTGCCAGAATTTTCTAGGAAACGATTGAATAACGAATGAAGTTCGCAACTAATTCTCACGGAATGAGTTCTTGTGGCGTCAACGTTATCGGCTTTTAGGCGAAATGCTACAATTGAGAAGATGACGCGCGTTTCGTAAAGAACTCTCCTGTTCCAATTTAAAACCATTTGAGCAAAAATATTCCAGTCAAACTAGTATCCACTTGGGAGTAAAAGGTTGCGTCACGTTTCGCTTTTTTACATAGCCCAACATTTTTTCTTTCTGAATTCCAGAATTCTTCACTGATCAGTGCCTAAGGGTTGCAATTTGAAAAAATAACCAGCATAGTTTGAAGTTGGATAGGTGGAGACACTATCGTGAAAAGTTCACGAATAGGCTCATCATGGGAATATGGAAATGACGGCTTAGATACGACCCCGTCCTGAAAAAGAAGTCGGTGCGACCCTCCAAGGCAGGGTTTATAGGACCCCTTTCTGGTAGGAACAAAGCTCCACGCACAGGGTACAGCATCGTGATGTGTGAAATGGTGGTGTCAGTAAGACCCCCCGCACCTGGGGGAGGGTCTCGGTTCGACCGCCCCCCCCTCCACCCTACACCTCCTACTACCAATTTCCCACATTTTCCAGTTTTTATTATTTATTCCGCTACTCATCTGATATATACAGAGAAACGGGCCATGCTCTGAAACCATTCGGGTGTAGTCGCGATGTTCTTCCAGTCCGTTCCAGCAAACATCTTGAGATCGTCTTCCCATCGCATTCGTGGCCTTCCGACTGCTCTATTTCCGGAGGGCTTCCAATTCAACAATCGAACTTCCCATCGTGTTTGATCTCTGGTCATCAGTTTATTCGCATATATCCATTTGCGTTTTCTAGCTTCAGCAACGACGTCTTTCAGCTGTGTCCTGACTCTTATAGCTGTATTCGATACCTTGTCGCTGAGTCGAAGACCGAGCATCTGTCGCTCCATTCTTCGCTGAGTTCTTCGCAGACGTTCTTCATGCGCCTTCGTTAGTGCCCATGTCTCGCATCCGTACAGTAGTGCAGGCATTACGCAGATATGGAAGAAACGTCGTTTGATCCGCATCGGCGTCATCTTGCTTCTTAGTAGAGTTCTGACTTTTCTGTGGATGTTCCATGCCGAGCTGATCCTAGAGCTGATTTCCTGACCGCGTTCCTGCGGAAAACAGATAACTTGGCCCAGGTAGACGAATGATGTTACTTGTGCAATCTCCACCTCGTTTACTCTGAGTTGATGGCCGTTGGAGCTGGTTGACATCCATTTGGTCTTATTTGCGTTCACTTCTAGTCCAGCCTCTTTGGTCGCTCTAGTGAGTTTACGGAGCATTATTTGTAATCCATCAATAGTTGGAGAGCACAGAAAAAGATCGTCAGCATATGCGAGGTAATTGAGACGATGTTGACCAATGGAGACGGGGTACCCTTGATCCTCCCAGTCAATGTCGTCAAGGCAGGAATGGAGTGTCAGAATGAACAGCAATGGAGATAGTGAATCACCTTGTCGAACTCCTCGTTGTATGTCGATCATCTTCTCTGTAGCACTGAGAGTCAGAAATGATCGGCCAGCAGCATAGAGCTGCTTTATCATCCGAATCGTACAGTCGTCTACTCCATATTTAGCTAATGCTCTCCAGATAGCATTGAATTCGATAGTGTCGAAGGCTTTTTGATAATCAACGAACACCATATGTAGTGGTTTCTTCCATTCACGGCATTTTTCCATCAACAGATTGACGGACATAATGTGGTCACGGGTGGAGAAACCGCGTCTGAATCCAGCTTGCTCAATGGGAATAGAGCTCATTACTTCTTCTTCCACACGATGAGCTAGTGCACGGGTGAGAACTTTGAAGAGCGTCGACAATAAGGAGATTGGTCTATAGTTGCCGATGTTGGAAGGGTCACCCTTTTTATAGAGAAGGATGGTTTTAGCCTTAACGAAACTTTCCGGGAACTGGTTGAGTTCGAAAAATTGGTTGAGTTCGGTTGCGAGATCGTTTGCACACATGGGGACCAGATACTTCGTTACACTGGATGGGATTCCGTCAGGGCCAGATGCAGTGTTTCCACGAATGCCACGGCATGCTTTACAGAGTTCGTCTGCAGTAACCGGCCGTCCCAACGGGCCAGTTACAGAGTAAACAAAAGGTCCTTGGGAGGAGCGGTAGAGCTCGTTGTAGAACGCAGCCGCGGTATCAATGGCTTCTAGTGGTGTTGTCGTCAAAGAACCATCTGCACGTTTGAAGTTGTGATATTTAGTTTTATGAAATAGTGCCAATCAGTATCTAGCATGCCTTATCCTTAGTTTTTCGATGGCACTTTCCATGAGTCGGTCGTTGTGCTTCCGCAAATCATCTGTGAGTGACCATCGGACTTGTTTACATAGCAACGTGTATAGCAGGGGATTCGTGGAGCCATTTGCCAATCCAAACTTCTGCTTTCTTCGCTCTGCCATCAGTGCCCTTGTGCGAGCAGAGACTCGTTCCACTCGCTGCTGAGAAGTTTGAGCCAAGGTCATGCAATTTTTAGCCACCTGTAAGAAGCTTGAAATCCGGAAACCGTTTGCTGGACGGGGCTGCATTGCCATTGCAGCTTGTAGTTTCAGCTTGTCGAAGCTCTGTGGCAAGGGCCTTGCTTTTTGGTGGAAATGAGCAGGCTTCATTGACATCGCCAAAGTTACTCGTACCATGCGGTGATCGCTACCGACATTGCATCCAGAAAGCGTTGTCACATCGCGGACAAACTTTAGGTTGGGGCATAGTAACGTGGTCTATTTCAGTACGGGTGGTTCCGTTTGGGCTTCTCCATGTCCATTTTCTACCAAACCTTTTCTTGAAGAATGTGTTGGCGACTAAAAGGCCATTTGCGGAGCAGAATGACAGCAGTGTCGTGCCTCTAACGTTTCGTCTACCAGTAGCATGAGGTCCGCATCCAGGCACATGGTTGGGAGAGCGTCCTATGACTGCATTGAAGTCGCCGAAGATTATTTCGGGTACAGCTGGACTTCTAAACGGATGTCGTGCTGCTTCTACCTCGTCAAGGAACTGCTCATACTCTTCATCTGCTGCGGCAGAAGTCGGCGCATGAACTTGAATAATCCTGAGACGTCTCTTTCTTATAAGGAACTCGGCTTGTATTACACGATCGCTGATGTAACGGATACCGACGAGCTTTTTGTTCATCCATGTGGACATATAAAATCCCACTCCAGCATATGTGGGGGTATCGTCGCAACGTCCACTATTGTATATACAAAAGCCTGATCCAGTTGGAAGACACTCACGCGTTTTAGGGGCGTGGGTTTCGGATAATCCAATCAGAGTGAACTTCACTTTCCTGACGTTGGCTTCAAAATCCGCGAGTCGTTGTTGAGAACAAAGGCCGCGGACGTTGACTGCGGCTATCTTCAGGAAGGTCCGAGCACGGGAGTCGCTACTTCCAGCTTGGTTTGACGGCGAAGTCATCGGTGGAAGGAAACCAACCGTCCGAGGGGGAAGCAGACGAATGGAATGATTTCGAATTTTTCTACCCACATTTCTTCCTGTCGGCTGGCGGGGCAGGGACACATTGTGCGGGACTCTTAGTCGAGTCGTGTACACACCCCCTCCCCTTTGTTTTCGAGGGTCTCGTAGCGCCGCTCCCCCTCTACGGCGCTCTTGCCTCCTCACTCGAAAGCGAGTCCGAGCCGTCGAGCGGTGGGCGGGGGGGGGGGGTAAATAGCACATGTGAAACAGGAAAAGCCGCGAGACAATACGACCCCCCCTTCTACCAATTTTCAGATTTTCCCCAACTTCCTGCCACTTTTTCCAAAATTTCCCGAAAACTTCCCTAATTCCCTACTTTCCCAAAAATTTTGCTGTCGAGAGGGCGGGGGGAGGGGGGCGGGTGGCTACAATCCCCTTTCTCCCGATAACGATCGAATACGCACCCCCCTCGGAAAAATATCACCCCCGTATGTGTTTCACGCAACGATGCTCTACCCTCTCTACATATGGTTGAATGGTTGCTTGTCTTCTCCACATTCTCGACATTTGAGTGAATTATTCTGAAACCTGAGAATTCCAAAAATACGCCTCAGCTGAGAAACTATTACTCCCTAAGCGTCCACATAGAGCTCCGTCTGTTCATTGCGTCCCCCCCCCAACCTATCGTTAAATAGCACATAGTTCGATCACGCCTGTATTCGTCAGGGGCTGATTACATCATAGAAATAAACTTGTCACATCGGAGCCTAGAAGGATTGCATTTCATAAACGATGCTCACTCGTTCCCCTGACATTCTTTTCTACGAAAATGGGTGATGCAGTTGATTTTACTCTATTCAATATTCTATCACTTATACTACCTCCAATTAGTGAAATGTCCAAAGATCTCGAAGCTGTGCAGTTGAATGAGGTTTATGATTTTCATACAGATAATTTAATCTCAAATAGTTTGAAACTAATTATAAGATAAATATTCCTCTTACAGCGTAGGATCATTAATAACGTATTAGATCCGAATATTTATGATTCATCAGTACCATATAAACCGCCAGCAGAAGTTGTACCGGTGTTTTCTTTGCACCACGTGGAGAATGTGGTGAGTTCACTATTAATTTAATGCAGAAAAATGGGTTATGATGTAGTCATAATATTTATAAATTATAATGATTACATATGTCTGCATGAAATAGGAACACTTCGAAATTACTGTCCTTTTCGCTTTTTACCCTTATTATCGCTTATGAGCGGACAATAGGAAGTGTAGTTCTCAACATGGAAGTTCAGGGCGGTGTCAGGAAGCGCGGAGTGAGCCAAACTACTGTTCACTAAAATTCCTGAAAATCTAGTCCTGGGGGTACTTTTCCTGAACAGATGATGCCGGGCCCCGGATACCAAGCCCCTTGGCGTTACCTCTAAGCAGACGTGTATTGGTGTTCAGTAGGTCGAACTGCCCCAGGGGACTAATACAGCCGAGTTTACCCCGATTAAAAAATTTGTTAAAAACCGGCCTGGTATCGGATGATGGGGCAGTAAAGGGTAAACAGTGTCTTTCAGCCTTGTGTTCAAGATATAACCAAACATAGAAAGTTCATGATAGGGTGTAGCGCAGAAGATCCACGCTGTGGCGACATTGCAAGTGCGTTATTCGAGCCAGAACTGTACTGATTAGACATTGAAATGCTACAGTTTCTGGTAAGCTAGCTAGGAAAAGCTCTCTACAAGCTTGCGCTTCATTGCAACCTGGACCGCCCGCATTACCCACTTGTGCGTGTGATTGTGCAAAAATATAAAGAAAAATACGAGATTCCTGGAAAATTTTCTTCAAACTCAGCAATACTGCGCATTTTCTTTTTCAGGATGAGGTGCAGCAACTGATGGTACTACATGGCGCTATGCTCTTGGTTCGTTCTATATTGATCGTACTACTATTGTTGGCGAGGGGGCCGTATTCTGAGTGTTTTAAAGGGCATCTGAATTCGTGCAAAATTAAAATTCGAAATTTCCCTCAACGGCTGGGACATACAAAAATTATTTCTTGGGCAACATTCAATCTCTCACTGACGCACTACCACTCCCGTGACGCTCCAGTGCGATAGATAGGGATGCAGTCAGACGTGGACAGGCATCGATCGGGGCCGGCTACTTTGAGAGAGTACGGGGAAATAGGAGTGTACGTGCTGCCTAATCACATAGCATCTATCGATCGGAGTCAACCGCTACTGCGAGAGACTGTAGGACAACAGTGGAGTAGGCATGCACCTTCCTATTTTTCTCTACTTTCTCAAAACAGTAGCGGCGGGCCCCGATTGATACCACCTGCCAGGTCGGGCAGCATCTACTCTCCTATTCTTCCACAACCTCTTAAGACGGGCTAACGACGTTGGATACCCGTTTGCTGCTGCGTTCCCGTTTTTAGCATTTTGGCGCCATGCAATAGTAGCGCAACGCCGCGAGTCATTGCGAAGTCTGAACGCTGCCTTATTGACACTTTCGTGATCTTGCGGTATCACGTCTAAATCAATGAACGTCGTTTTCTGGAATAGAGCCATTTGCATGGCATAATATCAACGTCAAATCCTCCATATAACCACTTACATGCTTCACCGGGAAAATGAATTTTATTCTTTAATTTCTGCAGACATGGAAAGATAAGCGGCTTGCCTGGAACGTTTCTGAGTACGGAAATGTTAGAGAGATAATACGTCGGAAAAGTCAGTTAGTTGGCAGGATATGGCTACCGAAATTGTACTTAACAGAAATGTGAGTCACTTTGCTTGTAGTTGGTTTTCATGCATATCTTTGAAGAGGGTGAAACGTATCTAGCTTTGCTCTATCACTTTTTTGGACGCGCCACGCATTCCACTGCGATTCACAATCGTATTGGGCTTCTCAGTGCCATTTGGCTTAAACGATGAGTGCGAGGCCACCTACAGCACAGATCACTGCCCGTTGTCCTTCCAGCGACTCTGTAACATATTTCGCTTCATATGAGCCAGGGATGGCCAGCGCAGGAGCTCCGTGATTTCACCCCGGACAGCAGGTGCGGTAAGCGGCACCGCTTGCCACTATACCACCTCCCAACCCCTTCTTAGGGGTTTGACAAGAAAAAAAAACAGACACATATTCCTACAGTTGAGAATAGTTGAGAGGAGAATCCAACGGAGTTGATCACAGTGACTTCATGAGAAGTCGCCTTCCATTTTCTTGGTTCGTGCTTTTAGATAAAAAAGACGTCACTGAGCTGGCGCTAAATGGAGGAGAAGGACGGTAATTTCGTTAAAGGAGTGGCACCATAAATTCACGAAATGTGTAGGATAAACACGCTTAACAGGACACAGGACAGAGGGTGGTGCTCCTGAGCAGGCGCCGCGAGCTTTTCTCAAAGAAGGTTCAATAACACCCTACTGAGTCCAACAGCCGATCCGGACGCCCACTGCACCCCCTCCCGCTCACAGTTGGCCGGAGAGTCACATTGACGCTCATATCATCAATTCGTTCATTTAATGAAGTACAGTTCATATGAAGCGTTGCTACATGGATACATGAATACATAAGTGTAGCAGTATCTTCCTTGAGAGGTTATTGGCACGATGCCAACGGGAAACTCTTCCACAATAGCTCCTCAAATGCCATGCAGAACAAGGTTTTCGTAGGCTTGTGGCGGTTCAACTTCGCTTTTTTTCCATCATTTTCCTCACTATATGGCACCCCTGCTACTATTCCTAGCAACCAAATTATCGTGCATTATGCCTTTAAGTACTTCTTCGGCTTGCAACAATGTGGTCTATTGGCAAGTGGCAGGCTAGTGCGCCTGCGATCCTATGGTCAAATCCCGAGTTGACCACCGCTCAGCCCACTTTAGCTTCCCTTCTTCCGACGACGAGTCGGTATCAGGTTCGTCTGAGAGGATCAAACGCTGACTTGACATCGGTTGACCTCCACAAGTCATTGTATCGTCATATCGCAGTAAACCAGCTTACGCTCCTCAAACATGGAAGTTAATGGGCGTGCGACGCATCCTGAAAGGCGAATATTAATTCTTTGGGGCCTTTTACTTCTTGAAGCTACGCTTGCTGAGCTCTGTTTCATGAGAATCATTTCACTCACTCGATCAGGTTCATGTTTGCGACTGTGGGAGCTGCGTTCCGTGAACTTTGTAGATCTTTAATTCACCTGCTCGTTTAGGCTTTGTTCATGCGCTCAGCGTTCATGCGCCGGGCACGCCAAACATGGAGATTGTCTATCAAGGGCTCGTCTAAACCTTAAGAGTAGCGAGAGCATATCAGCTCGCTCATTCTAGTGCGATAGGAGCGATATGTCCTCGCAATGGTTGGTCATCTCGACCGCCACTACAAGGGAGGTCGTTCAGGGCGTGGTGAGCTTTTTCAAAATGGTCTTGTGCATATTGTAGGGGCACATACGAGGACCAGAAAACTGAGGTTCATTTTCGCTGCGCGCTTCTACGAATAAAAAAAACGTAAAAAATAGGTCGATGGTTCGGATCCCACCGAGGACAAAATTTTGCTTTTCTACAATTTTTCATTTTTTGGATCCATGTTTGTCTAAATAATTGGTCCTAACAAAAACATTCACGATAAAGTGAACAATCCTACTTTTATGGAGCAAAACTGCTTTTTCGTTCGAGTTCGTTATTATGCACAGACTCAGTTCTTGCCGGTGCCAGATGGCACTGGAACCGAAAATAAAGTCTAGAATCGTGATCAGGACTGTCGATTACCCCTAGGAACAAGTTTTCAGCGAAAAAATTTTTTTTGACTTTTTCGGGTTGTAGGTGACCATTTGGTCGGCAGTGTGAGCGGAGTCTCACATCTTCGTAACAGCGATGCGTATCGTTGACGCTACGGACCCCGGACAACCCAATAAGCAAACCCAAGAAGGTCAAAACAATTGTTTTGACTGAAAATTCGTTTTTAGTGGTAATCAGTGGCCCTGATCACAAATATAACACCTATTCTTGGCGTCCACGCAATTTGGCGCCAGAATAGCGCTGAACGTTCCCTATATTGGTGTACATAACGAATTCAGTGGAAAGAAGATGTGGCCCCAAATTGTCTATAATTGACACCACACCAGAAGTTACTAAATTCGCAATCAGATCCACTGTATAGCCTATGAGGATCAACGTCCAGCAACAATCTTGTTCAATGGTGCGTGAAAATCGAAATAGTTGAATAGCACTGACTCATGAGGTGAAACTACTCGGAATGTGCCCATAAATGGCAAATATCCGAGTTATATTCATGCGCAGACACAAATGGAAGCGAGAACAGCGAAATCTAAAAAATGCAAAAAGCCGCGACGCAAGGGGAGCCGAACCATCAACCACCCCACTGTCCGACTGCGAAACCCTCCACTCTATCCACTAGGCCATCCGTTGCTCGACTGTGCGCACCGCAGTTATCGTTGATGAAACCATAGCAAGAAGCCGTTCACCCCTGAGCACGTGACCCAAGTTGGAAGCTCACTTGCGGCGATTTTTCGCTTCGATTCAAATAGCCCCTTTATAAGGACCCCCACTCAGCAACTGGTCAAAGTTGCAAGTGACCTACGCCGTATAGAGGCCCAGAACGGAGCAGATTCCTGAGATTTCTTTTCACTCGTTTTTTACCTTTCGTGGAAGCGCGCAGCGAAAATGAAGCACACTTTTCAGGTCCTTGCATGAGCCCCTACAATATGCAAAAAACCGTTTTCGAAAAGCGCACCACGCCCTGAACGACCTCCCTTGTAAGGCGTATTCTGAGCTAGTCGTATGGGCAGAGCTGGTCTTGGTATTGTGCTTTCCTCTTTAGCGCGCACTTAGCCTATACCCAATAAGGAGAAACAACAGCAACGGAAAGGATATGGTAAATGTATTGCCGGCGCCGTAACTATCAGAGTGGAAATGGTCCTTTTGACGAAAACGTTCACATTTGAAAGTTTGAAGTGCTGTTCCGTGCATTTGGCATTTCTTATCATTGAACTGACTTACTATGAGGTAATGATGCGACAAACTTCGTGATTTGCTATTGCTCGCTCAATCTTGGGAGCACTCAAAAATGGAAAAATCGCACAAATGCGACTCTGAACTGAATGAGACCAATCGCTCCCTTCCTAGAGGTGAATACAGTGTTTTTCTATTGCTCGAGTATTAAACTAATAACCCTGATTTACCTACTGACCTACTGTTTCCATGTGGGGGGGAGGGTAAAAGGTGCCCCTGGCAGGGTATGCGATCAAAAAACCTGACGTGTGGGTATGAGTCCCGCTTGGGGTCGAAAGTACATATTGCTCAGAACTCAGCTCAACTTCACGATAAAAAGAATGTGTTAGACAGCCCGAGCAAATGTCAAGAGGCACGCTGGTCTTCCGTTCCTACTTCAGCACTGCTAGAATCCGTGTAAGCAGTACGATTTACTAGAATCGTGAAACGAGTTTTCAAAATCTCAACGATGAGTACCCACCGTCTTACGAAGGCTGTAGGAGCGTCCTCCGAAGTAGTCCTCCTCCGAGTATTCGCATCCATATGCGTCCCAATCACTTGAGGCACTGCCTTTCATCAGAGGTCGAAGTTCGGTGTAGGAACTGCCACTGACGAAGATTTCGCACGAAATATCCTCCACTAGCCGAAAAGCACCGCCCTCGACACTGTGCTGCCTGGGCGCCTCAACAGTTGAGGCTAACTTTTGGTCTTTGTCGCTTCCTCAGTCGTAGAGATCGTAGGATCGTCTGTGGCGAGCCGGACCCTGGTAAACTGCCCAACCTGCTCCAGTACTGCCTATGGGTTTCTAACCTTGTACAGTCGATAACGTCGCGGTCACTTGGGGCGTTTGGACAGGGGAGTGAGTTCGCCTGTTGCTGCCTTGCTCTACCATTGGTGATTGGTTAGTTGTCGATTTAAGAAGAAAAGGGCCACTGATGGAAGCGCCGCGCGCACCGTTACTTCTTCCCTATTGGAACTACCCCGACTGATGCATATGCAACTGCACGCCCTGCCGTGTACCTCGCGCCTGTACTGAAAATGCATAGTGAGCGCTGCTCCTTTTGCCATTACCGTAAGCATTCGTGGTACAGGTAGGACAAAAGAATGAATGACACTTGCTTGCTTGCCTTTGATGTCGTCTTTCATCAGCAACTCACTGTACTGGAGTCTATCACAAGAAAGAACTACGCTCTCACTGGAAAAGGCTGGTTGTTTAGTAACCAACACTGACCCAGCTTAAGTCAGTTTTCAGGGATCCTTACTATGCAGTAAGGTCAACACCACATCGAAACCTTTGGGCAGCGTTTGCAGCTTATCACAACAAGTAACTATTTCATTGCCCCCTTAGTCCTCAAATCACAGCGGCTGTGAACTTTGCCTTCAGATGACATTTAGATGTAGAAAAACGGTGCAGAACGCTGAAAAAAAGTACGGAAAAGAATGACATTAGAGGCTCGACTAGGAGGAATGATGACCAGCTAAGAGAGTATGTTTTGCAATCGGCGAGCGATGATAACCTTCGATAACGTCCTGAAATATGACATTGGCTTGCCGGAAAAACTGTACAGTGAGAGCACAGATTGCTTAGTCATTAGCCGTCACGATCCAGACGTTATGCATTGGATGTTGCGCTGCGTCCTCGATTTCAACTCACAATCGTCATGACACTCAAAATTGTAGACCTAATCGGCATCATGACTTCTAACACCCTGGCTAGCCACTGCCTTTGCCGTTTTAGTGAGACTGGCTCTAGATTTGCCCAGATCACAGCAATAGAGCGTCTACTAAGCAGGGAGGAAGCCGCGCTTATGTAGCGCAGCGCCTTCTTTCCTATGTGACACCTTCTACACTCAAACTCCCTGAAATGCGGTAGGCGTGGCTGCGTACTTGATGTGAAAAATGTGGTGGTGGCCAAGGTTTTCGTGAGATATTTTCATTTTCGAAACGGTTGCAATAAGCTCTTTATCTGACACAGAACAGGGTCTTGAACTGAAATATCCAACGGGTAACCCACCCTATGCCATGTCATTGCCCACGCCTACTCCGGCTCGAGGGGTAAGGTGCTGAGCAAACCTCGACAATAGAATTTGACGACAAAATGTGCCGCTCAACTCCTCGCATCCTGGTCCTTGTCATGTGTAGGGTGAATGGGTCCGCAGCAGTAGTAGCGTGGCACCTTCTCAGACTAGAAGTGCCCGGAACGGGGCTAGAGGGTGATGATACTCGAATGCCGTCTAGATATTCCGTGCGCGCTCATAGTGAGACGTGCCACCTCTCTGTGCCCTCTCACTTCCGGTTGTTCTTCACCGCTAAGTGCTTACTTCGCTGTGGGAACTTGGTATCGGAGCAATTGCTGCGCCTTGAGGATAGCGCGGGCGGGGTATGGAGACGTCACTCGGATACCATTACTCAACGGCCTCATTTCCGGGTACTTCCAGTGGAGTAAGTGGCACGCAACTGCAGCCAGGGTACAGCATCGTGAAGTGGTGGAGTACGTTCGACTCCCCCTTCCCACACTCCCTCCTAGAGAGGGATGTTCTTAGTCAGGACTACGATTCCCTTCCCTTCCCCAACGCCCATCGACCAATTTCCCGTATATTCCAGTTTTTCCCCAAGAAATTTTGCTGCCGAGCGGGAGCCAATGTGAAGCGGGAATTTCTTAGACTTCCCCTGACTTTATACCACTTCTTCCGAAATTTCTCGAAAATTTCCCTAGTTTCACTAAAAATTTTGCTGTCAAGCGGGTAGGTGGGGTATATAGTAGACATAAGACAGGAACAATCACGCGAACGAGCTCCCCCCCCCTCTCCCAATGACCGAATACGACCCCTCCTCCCCAGCGGAAAAGTACGACCCCCCCATGTGTTTCACACAACGATGCTGTACCCTGACTGCAGCTGACTCAGTTGCCATGCTATTGCCAAGGGCTGTCCGAAGTCAGTGTATAGTTTGCCTTAGAGCATGCATTACCTCGCTACGTACCAACGCTCACATAGACGCTCATAAGTGCACAATCTGGAACTGAGAGTGATAAGATGATGAAATGATTAATCTTTTTTTCAGATTCTTCCGCACAGCGAATATCCTGACTTCTGAAACTACCGAACTAACCATCATACACACTGGTCTTGTTAAATGTGAGGTGGGCTGACTTGTAATTGAATTCACAAAGTTACATTGTACGATATATTCTATTAGTTTCACTTTAGGTTAAGATTCTTGTGAAAACATCATGTTATTTCGAATACGACAACTATCCAAACGACAATCAAAACTGTTCATTTACAATGTATAGTCCATTTACTATAGATAAGTAAGTTCTTAAATAATAATTAACATCAAGAATTACAGTGCATGGGTGTGGGTTAGAGACTTCGGTTGCAAGGATGGCCCGCTTCCAGTTATCGCGAGCGCGGTAGCGTGCTCGCAAAACCGCGTTTATGCTTGGCGAGTGTGGAGAGTCCACAATTGGTCGTCGACAAAGTGTTAGATAGGGATTGATTAATCCAGCAGTTCACGAAGCCCCGAAACATCCCGAATCGGCGCCAAGCCAGTCAATTTCCATTCAATACTTTGTAGCCTATTACGAGCGAGGAGTATCCTCGAACGTGCCCTGACTTGCGGACTCTCCACACTCGTAAAACCATTAAGCGCTCCAATTGTAAGAGCACGTTGTAAGAGCATTGTAAGAGCCGCGAAGTATAAACGCGCTAGGCAAACGGCAGACCTTACGCACGTCTCATGCGACACACTTATGACCGCACCAGCACGAGGCTCGCATGTAGGCCCACATCCTCGCCGTTCTATATTTATTTGCAATTTGATCACGATGATAAAGAAAGAAAGAATAAAAAATTCAGGATGAAGTTCACTGAATACGGTGGAGCAGAGAAAAGTGCATTCTACCGATCCAAGTCTGGTACAAATCCATCGAAGGTGGACGTTGGCGACTTCGTTCTGGAGAGAATCGATTCAAAAAACGTTTACTTGTTAGCAGGATCCAAACTAGTGGAGAATATTGACAGGTATGCAAGGTTTCTCAGCCTGGGAACTTCATTGCGTTGTGGAAAATTTTCCCTGAGCACAACCCACACCTCTGAAATTTCCTCACTAACTACGACTCTGCTTTTAGTGCCTACCTTATCCTTAACAAAATTCCCAAAATTGTGCGGAGGCGCCGAATACGACCTTCTCTGTTGTTCTTCCCACAACAGATCTGTACCCTGCTTTCAACGACTGGTGCTTTTACCGTTTACTGAAAAGTTGCTGAGGACTGAGTTAAACGGAGAATTGCTCGCCATTGAACAGCTTTTTAGATTGCACTCGGCATTTAGGTCCTTTCAAACTTCGTATAATCCGACTTATACCTGGCCCATACCTGTACCTGTAGAACCTACGCAATTTTTCGGAAATTGCTATATCACCGCAGTACTCACCATTAAGTCGTTACATGTACAATCTAATTATGGGATGTAGGGCAGCACTTCCTCGATGCGAATGAGCGAAAAGGTCCTACAAGCGAGGTCACGTGAGCAGCATTAAAAGGAAAACGACTCAATCCAACACGAAGGTGCTGCACTGAGTCAACTAGACAAGCAACATTTTGCTAATTCGCGCGCGCTCGCCGCAACGTAGAGCTGCGCCCTCCGTGTGATAGCGAGCAACCCCTCTTGTGATCTGTAAGCTAGTGCACTTGTTTTTGTACTTCTTCTGTACCTTAGGTCAATTTTACTGAGTCATGAATTTTGCAATAGCCTGCACCCATTCCTCCGGGAAAACGATAGCCCTGCCCTCGAATTTCTTAGACTAAGAAGCTCCTTATCTGTGAGCTCATCGGTCTTCCCAGAATTTGTTTCGCCATTGCCGTTTACTTCATGAAAAACTACTTTCTCGAGTTGATACTACATATTATACTGTTCAGGTATCCACCAAAGATGGTCCGCTCTGTGTATTGGTATAATTTGGTTTTCCGTCGTCACAATATTTATTACGTGACTCGAATGGCAATGCCATTGTTCACTATTAGCTGGTTCGTGATTTCCTCATCAGACTATAGCTTCGATGCCGCTTCGTATTCTCACTGCTCAAGAAGATTTAGATTCACTCCGTCAAAGTTTTTTTTCCAAATTTCGAAAAGTTGAAACGGCCTTCAAGTCCACCTGACATCGAAAATGGGTTGCACCGACCATCATTTGTTAGATCAGGATAGTTGTTTCTAGCAACTGGATAGAGCAGTTGGGCCTGAGTAATGTGAATAGTATGATTGTAGAAACCTTTGTGAAGGTAGAACGAGAGTGAAGAAGAGCTCTGATACGATACTGAGGTCACCACGTCACGGCGTTTGGGAAAACTTTGATAGTTTAACCTCCCCAATTTTCGCATTCCAAAGGAGGGCATACGATGCTTATGAAATAGGAAATTTGTATTTGAAAATATTTTTCAGCTTGACGTACGCTTTTTGCCTTCTACATTCCCACCACGGCTTGATCTGGTTGCTGCTTTGTCTCGCCGTCGAAATTATAAACGGTGCGATACTACTGGAGAATCTACCACCAGATTATACAAAAATGCCACCAATAGGTAAGTGAGAACATTTTTTACAGAAAACAGTCGTCCCAATCTGCCAGGTATTTGATTTGCTCTCCATTTCAGGCCTTATTGCAACTCTTGTGCTATTTGAAACGATATGCTTGATAATATGGCGATTCGCTACCATATTCATCACGCAAACACTACCAGATCGCTCAGATTTACGATCGAAAATTGATCTTGTAGAAAATTTCTTATGTGTGTATTTTGTTATACGAATTATTCATATTTACATAAAACTTTTCTAACTAAACCCAGGTCGAACTGAATAGAACTAATGCAACTAGCATCATGCTTACTCGTGCTACATGTAGCATATAGGTGAGCTTGTTTTCTGTGGATTGGATCAGAAAAACATCAACCGTTGGAAATCATCGCAATCGCATCCACAGCTTTGCTCGCTGCGGCGTTTCAGTTCTCGACCATTCGTTGAAAAGGGTAAGCGACATTAATTGGTGGGAAAAGTCCTGGCGCCACCCCAAAGCCAGAACCCTGATACGCCCCTGCATCTGCACGAACAGGACCGCACTACATTTGCCAGGAACACCAATCGGGATGGTGTCAGACTAGTAACTTCGAAAATTCTTCCTCCATTGCAGTCTCCCTACCCATCATGCCTCTCATCGTGGAATTTATGGCTGCTACCAAGTAACTACTAGCTTCAGCTATCGAGTATGGTAGTTGTGTATACATACACGGCACTGCCAACTAGGGAGGAGAGCTTCGACACCCATGGACCGAACACGAATCCTCCCAAGCGACCATGTACTCCTCATGGGAGACTCTCAGCCATGCTGTACACTCCTTATCCCTGAGCCAGAGTAGGCGTGGCATTTGAACATGGCACGGAACTGGTTACTCGTGGAATATTCCAGTCTGGGACAACTGTCATCTTGTTCTGTGTTGGACAGAGACACGACAACAATTGTGTCAAGATGAAATATCTCACCAGAAGCATAGACACCTTCAGGTTAAGTTGAAGAAGCGGCCACGCCTACCCGATCTCAGGGATTTCCAGTATACCTTGACTGCACTATTTCGCACAGAACAAGAATGAGGCAGGCAGGCACCCCGATAGCTTGTGCTGTTTCGATAGCAGTGCTAAGTCTTCTCGGCTAACTGCCAAGTCTGGCCCTGAACATAACGCACAAGAAAAATTGAAGTGTAATTTTGAAATATATTCTGATCTGCTGTCACTCAACTCAATAGAACCAATCAATAACCGGTACAAATCATATGTTCGAGGAAAGTGAAGGCTATTATCGAGATCATTCAATGGGAACACAGAACAGCGAAAGGCATCAAGATTAAATTTAATTTGACATCTGTTCAACAGGTTGATCGTGAGCTGTAGTAATCTGAGGACGCAACGAATCCATTGGCATCGGTGTGTCCGTCTCTTCTTTGGCCTGCTGAAACAGATGATATGGGTGGGCAAAAAAGCCAGGAAGACGACATATGTCACGATAAGCATTACAGGGCCAAGTGCCCAGCTTTAGCTAACCTTTAGGCAAAACGCTCCACATATTGGACTGCTTTTTGAAATTATAGGCATGCGACTACGTGCTGGGATTATACAACGACACGCCCTTGCCTGTACAAATATTTCTATTTCTTTGCAAGCGAGCAGAAAACTGTTCACCTAAAGGCGAGAATCGGCTGGCTTGAGCTTAATTTACGGCTCCGAAGAGAAAACGGCCAATGATCTGCCGCAGGTTGAACACCCAGGATTCTTGGCAGAAGGCCAAGGCAACTACTCGGTAAGCGGAAGATGCTACACCATAATACCTTCGTCCATGATCGATTCTTCACTGGAATGTTGAGATGCGGTACGCATTTTTTGTCCACTCAGAATCATTGTAACGTACTGAGTGCGATGAGACTTATACAGCGACTTGCGGGGGCCAGTCAATAGATGAGTCAGTGTGCTTATTGAATCGGGTACTAGTTCGCCATTCCCGGAAGGTGGAAGGCCCGGTCGGCTTAGACGAAAGCTGATCCTAGATTTGATCCCTAGACCGCGTTCGTAGAAAGCACGCTTCTTACCACTACATCCCCTTCTCCTCTCCTGGGGTCCCACTCGAACTTGTTGTTCACGGGTCGAGTTGCTAACAATCTCCAATAAGTATGTCTAGCTAGAATTCTGGAAAAATAACAAGGATCTCTCCGAGGACCCTACCGTCTTCTCAAAAGGGAACAAGACCTCTGCTCAAGCTCATATGTCCGTATTAAAAGCCCTTTTCCCCTCATTCTCCACTATTAATAGCTGTGGCGGCACTTAAAGGCAGTTGGCACGATGGTTTCCTACTTAGCCTAAAATGCTAGTAGGGCGCTGTATAGTGGGGAAATGGCGAAAGAACGGAGTGAAACGGTCAAAATCCTGCGAAGAAAAAGCCTCCGTTCTCAGTGACTTGTAAATCGATTTCGGACGAGTTTCCCGTAGGCATCTTACCAATCACCGCTACCGAAGATACGGCTGCATATGTGTACCCATGTATGCATGCAGCATCACGGCCGCTTCATACCAATCCCTTCGCTTCATAATTTGCTTAGCAAATGAATGAATACGAGCGTCAGGAACGGTCGTCCATTTGTGGGCGGGCGGGCGTGGCGGGCGTTTGGGACGTAAAGTTGTGGCTTGATAGGGCCCTTATAAGGGCACCTTCCTCGGGGAAACCGCTATGCAGCGCCTGCCCAGGGTCGCGGAATTCTATCCTGGAGTATTGATCCTAGTCGCCTTGGGGGATTTATCGTGCCAACTGCCTTTAAAGGCACAGTTCGCGACCGCAAATTGCGGGAAACGGAACTCAAATAGGCACAAAAAAGTGCTAAGTATCTGATTAGCGGAGAAAAGCAGCAGAAAAAGCAGTAAGCAGTCCGAAATGTTATAGAGAAGG
>MU916435.1:3840-14395 GCA_036418165.1 Cooperia oncophora | reverse complement strand
TGCTGAAATGGATATCATCTCAATAGGCCAAGTTTCTGCTAAAAAGATTTTTGAGTTTTCGAAGTCCTAATAGTGCGATAGTGCCGACTTTCTATCTTCTCACAAAGTCCAGCGCTAAAAAACTTGCTTCAGATAGTGAAGGGCTAGTTCGTAAGCTGGGCAGTCATTTGGATGGGTCATCTATGATGGCTTCTTTATGCGTAGTGCTCATAGAAGTTTCTCTTGAAAACCTTTTCACTATGAATCCAGTCTCATCATCCATCTATTCCAGCTCACTCGATCAACTTCCTATTCCTTTCACCATTTCTTTTGCAAAATATTTTTCGAAGCTCTCCGGCTAACAGCAGGCGAAGTTATGCCCTATTGAGCTCCTTTCTGTGAATTTTGTGAAGACTTTAGGGCTCTCGCCATTGGGTATGTGGCAAGAGAATCGTAATTCGCCGCGCCAGTGGGCGTCGCGTGCGACGTCGCGCCCGCTAATGACGACGATTTTAGGTGGTATTGGTCGAGAATAGACAATGTATGACCAAAAATAGACATAAGTGTCTACCATGTCCTTGTCTACATGAAATCCGATGCTCCAATCGAAAGGGTAGTGCAAATTAAGGAAACGTCGCGCCCATTGCCGCGCGCGACGGAGCGGCAACTTACGATTCTCTAGCCCCCTCGCCTCTCCAATCTATGAACTACTCCTACCTTCATCTTGACGCCACTCTTCATTATTTTTTTACGTAAGACGCCATTTACTGAGGAAGGTACGGTAAAACTTTTGTGAGCTAAAGGGATTTTGGCGCTATTCGGCTTGGCAGGGGCAGGTTAAACTTTCGCAGTTGCTGTTGAATTACACGTCACACCATGGTGAAACCTGTAGACTCTTGTCAAGGGTGAGCGAAGCTCCTGCTATTGCATACCTTACAGGAATTTACAGGTCCCTAAAAGAGGCATCAGTAATGATCAATGGTAATTAACTAGCAAAATAACCCCACGAAGCCGAACAGCGCCAGGATTTCTGCCAAGCTTGAGGGAAAAAGACCAGTCCATAATGACCTAAACGGTAACATAACTAGCAAAATGCCCACACGAAGCCGACACAGAGCCAGAATTTCATTGCCTCAAGTCTTGAGGTAGGAGAAAAGAAAACCAGTGGTGCCGTGTGAGTGACATGGCGCGCAAAAATGGTGCAAAGGTGAAAATTCATAATATTGCAAGGGTTTACAGGTGCTCCTACCCAAATTGCCCCTCTCTAGCCAGGCTCTCCTTCAACTGTTTACCTCAATCACTCTCATCCGTACGATTGTTCGACGGAGGGGTTTTACTAAAAATTACACGCACAATTGAATGACCCCATTACTTCACAGTGACTTATAGGGCAATTCATCTCATATCAAGGTTTTCATCCACCTACACAGATCTCGTACTAATTTAACACAGCCTAAAAAAGATATGGGGTTTAATGGGCCGGGCGGCATTCGATCCTACAACATGCCTAGATTGAGATGCCACACTACTTTTGGCCTTGCTGTAACACTTCTTTTAATTGAAGCTGGGCTTTCCATATTACTGAGGTTATAAGTGTTTTTCCGTACTGTACAATCAGTGGAAGCAGGCTCTCATCGATTCTGTTGATAATCACATCGGGGAACCGTACTCGAACGCGAGGGAGGGGGTTTCTTCTGAGAAAAATTTTTTGTTAGTTGATTGCTCTTGTTTCACGGACGCTACAAAAAAGGGGGGGGGCGATTTGTCGTTGTTGGCGAGGGAAGGTCATATTTGTCTTTTGACAGGAATTTGTTGGGCAAACCTTCCCGCGTTTTGGCCGCTATTGCGGTTTTTCCTTTTTGACTGCATGTTAGTATACCCCCCTCCCCCGCTAATTGACGCGCCACTGCCAAAGATTTATACAACGCGGCACTGCAAAGATTTATACATACTATACTTCTCATTCCGGTAGCTTGAAAATAGTTAAGTTAGTCCGTGACGAACCTCCCCCTTCCACGCTCACAGCAAAATCAGGAACTTCGAACTGGAAAAAGTGTAGAAGCGGGGAAAACTATAGAGAGTGGTAGTAGGAATGGGGAAGAGGGAGGGCGTATCCAGAGCATGGAAACGGGGGGGAGTGCTGTTCGCTATTTTGCCAGGAATTTATTCCACAACGCGGTTGCGGTGCCTTGCGGAAGGTAGCAGCCATGGATAAAGGGATAAACGACTGTTACAAAAAAAAAATCACCATCTGACTAAAGTAAAATTGATCAAAATAGTTACAAATGCCAATATATACAAATCAAAGTTATGAACCATCGTAATTAGTGAAAATTCGGATTCGAATAAATCGATGAAATTGTTTGTTAAGCGTCACGCGTAAAGGTCCTGTTCAGGTCTCATCAGTTAAAACTGTTCGGACAGCTGTCAGAAAAACAGCTGTCGAAACAAAAACTAGACAAAACCTGCCATGTCGCATTCTTTTTGTTCTGCTATGGTTCACGTGCCTCCACGCAGGGACCTCGTGGCTTTTATGAGGAAAAAAATGTAAACTTTACTTAACTGCTGCCTCTCGTAGCCATTGCCTCAAAAATGGACGTTGCATAGCGACGGACGAAGCTACGCCTAAGTAGCGACCGAAGCGGCAATTTCGTGTTTCCTAGCTAGTTGACTCGACAAGACGAACTCGCCCACCTCAAATTAATTTGGTCGTAGTTCAAGTGACGCACATGACTACACTTGCATAATTATGGACCGTTACTTCCTAATATAGTCGGAGCACGACGAAAATAGTCCTGAGCGTTGCAGCGGCATCGGACTGCCTGCATCTCGCACCACGACCCAATTATACTTAAAGTGTCGGTGCTGCGGACCACCGTGCCGCTCGTTTCTACACTCTAGGCGCCTGCACTTCGAGCTCGACTAGTCGCTCTGTGCGCGTATCGCGCCAAAGTAGCTAGCGCGTCGATGCTGGAGTGGAATGGCCGCGCTACAGCCATGGTGCAGCAAGCGTTCCCGCCACTTGCTTGCAATACGGAATCTCCTGACCTATTCGTTACCATTAGAGAAGCGATATTTTGGACAACAGCGAATAGAGAGCCATCGCAATTTTTACTGAGCTCTGATTTCATGCCATTAATAATTCTCAACGTGCTCTACTGCTTTTTTCGGGAGCGCTCCTGTAACTGTTATGAAGCACTTCCTTCTGATTCTTCTCTATCTGCCTCCTGTTTTATCATATTACTCCCATTATACTCCGGAGATGGTACGCGTCAGGGTGCAGTGGTGCCGCTGTACTTGGCGGCGGCGGTCGGGAGCAAAACCCTGATCGGCTCTGACCCAGGCCAGCCAACCCTCTAATCCTCCGGACGGTATAAATCAGCTGTCACATTCATCTGGCGGGCGTAAAAACACTGAATTGTCATTTGCCTGCCCCAATTCATTGCCTTGGCCGCATCGCATTCAGTAAGTCGACACGGTTCTGACTGGGAGTAGAATGCATGGCGCATCCTCAGAAGAGGGTGATCACCAACGAAACATTTACTTTCACCGCTACCAGGCTACACTACTAGTCTTGGTGAAAGACGCAGGAGAGATGCAAAGCGTGATGGATGGCTCTGGACGCTTAAATTTTTTCATGTCGCCCTTGAAACAGGAAGGAACCAAAAAACGAGTGAAGTTAGAAATCAACAGCAGAAACGTTTCTCACAAGGGCAAATATCACATATTAAATATTAATATGACCCCTCCTTCAACGATAATATGCCCCCTCCCTCTAGAGATCACTAACGCCCGACGTGCCCTGCTTGCTAACGGGGCTATTTTTTCTAATTCTCTGGTTCCCTCCTGCAAATTTAGCGAGCTTCTGGGAAAACATGTGGGATTGCTCTGAACACTGGGCACAACTGTTATAAAGACTGTCAAGAACTCCACTAATAGTAGGATTGGCAGACACACTATTAGGACTCACAGAACTAGACAATGAAGCGTGAATTAACGTTGCAGAGATCCGGACAACTGTCACGGAGTTTTTGCGGTTTCACATTTCGTTCGCTTTTCGTGACTTTAATTCATTTTCACGATCGCTTCTTCACATGTGCCTGGCTCTCTGTGTGTATTTGTTTCCGGGACTAGTTTCAACAATTATCGTGTCGGCGATGAAAAGTGCCTATGACGCTGGAATCCGATGAATCGTCGGATTTTCTTGACCTTTTGATTCCGTCCTTCAAGGCGACACATACCGTACCACCGGAGGATGATCGATGTATTCCTTGGCATTGCACTCATTACTCATTCTAAATTGGATGGCTGTCAATCCTCGTGGATATTTTGGTGAACGGAATTGGCTGTGCGCAGGAAAATTGTTCAGACTTCAATAAAACGATGAATGTAGACAAAAAACAGACGACAAAGGAAGAAAACGGTCCTTCCAACCGCTCAAGTTTGAGGGTAACACTTATCATCTGCGTAACTTGCCAACAGTCCCTCTCACCCTTACAAAATCGCAGAAAACGGGAAATCTTGATGGCATACTATGATCTTTTCCGCGTGGAAGGTGGCCATTTCCATGGTCTGCGACCATCTACATCCTTATCCCTGGAGGCATCGAATTGGGTGTACACGTGGAACAATCCCAGTTTGGGACAACTGAACATCCTTGTGGCTGTATCGGGCAGAGACACGATTGATGGATTGTGTCGAGACAACAAAACCAAGACATCTCATTACAGATGCATCAGCTAGCTCCGCTAGCTTCCACGCATTAGTTGAAGTACGCAGCCACCTACCTCATCTCAGGGAATTCGAGTATATGTGCTCATGTTACCATCAGTGCCTTTGATAGCACAAACTTTCTTCTTCCTCTGGGCCTACTCACTTCTTGAATGACATTTTTGACACGCCGGTTTTCTGCTCTTATTTTTGCTTTTATTTCTTGAAATAACTTTGAAATCAGCACACTCCATAACCGCAGTTCAGAGCAAGAGGAAGTTCCTTCTGCGGCTTTCAGGTTTGTCCAAAACTGACTTTGTAATATATTTGACTCCCCGCGGAGCGTTCTTGCGATGTGCGGAGGCTTCGGTGTCCACCTCAAGTTCCGGTTCATTATTTTGGAACACAATCTGTAGAATATGAATTCCCCATGAGCTTTCGCATCGTCCAGATATACGATTATTATATGATTGATTATAAGGACTCTCTTTGATTGATTTCTCAAGCGATATGCTGGCGCGAATGAATTCGATCCGCTACGGTCACCAATTTTTCCGGTTCCATTTTCGGAACTTTCGTCTTCGAATTTCAATAAATGACTGGGATTATGAGGGTCATTCCAACCCTACTGGGATTATGAGGGTCATTCCAACGTTTGAGGTGGAGGAGGTCTAGTGGCATGTGGAAGTCTTACCACGCTCGCGGTCCGGTGTTCAAATCCCTGATCGGATCCTGCCAAGGTCAGCTAAGCTTTCTAATATTTCGGGGCGGTAAATTGGTCCCAAATTTGTAATTTTTGTAACTTGTAATTTTGAAAGCACTAGCGCGTACATTGGGTGGTCCCCGCAAGTCATTGTATAGGCCACATCGCATTCAATAAGCCACTACGATTCTGAATGGAAGTAGAATGCGTGCCGCGTCCCTTAGAAGGATTGATCAACAGCGATGGCTTTATCTATTATTTCCAATATTTATGACCTTGAATGGCTTGAAATTTTGATAATTCCATATTTATCCATACATTTTTGGTTAGACACTCCCGCTATGGCTACGGATTGCCCTGTTCCCATGCTATGCTTTTCTAAAGGGCGGCCAGCTTGCTGGGACAGCTCTGTCAAACCTTCACAAAGCATAACTGATTAGTTTTGGGGATGCTCGACCGCTGTCTCGGCTTATCAGCTGGCGGCTGGTCGCCGTGTCAAAACAAAACTATGCAAAATATTGACATAGACATGTGAACACTAAAGAGTTCGCACTGGAAAACACGATAATAAAGGGGTGCAAAAGGTCCTTCAAAGGCACACCCGCTTTCAAAAATGTTTATTTGTTAGCCTCAAATGCTGACCACAAAATATCAAATAACAAAAATGAAAGATGCAGAAAAAAACGCTTGAAGTGCCCTATGTTGAACCCCATGCAAGCTGCGTTGTACGCCCATAAGGCGAAGAATGGGCGTGGTCGGACGAGTTCGCAGCTGTTGGGATCAGCTCTTTCTCCTTCTCACCTCACTCCTGTCATTCGAAATGGGGAGTACGAGTAGCGGAACAAGCACATCACCACGAGGCCTTGAAAGTGAAAGATGGGCGTGCCGTAGCCAATGGGCGGGGCGTCGCCTTTGTCACGAGCAGATCGCGCCTTGCTCATGTATTTTGAGCAGCAAAAGTGGTACATCCTCCGTGCTTGCGAACAGAACTGCTGGTCTAAGAAGGCATCTGAACAACAGATGAATGTGGAGCGTCCTTCTAATCGATTTAGATTTTTGCTGTGAGTACCTTTCCTAAGCCTTTTTCTCAGACTGGGATTCCCTGAGCTGCTTTGTGCAGCTCAGGTACCAGATCTGATAAGGAAAACATCATGTATCAAAAGGAAACAAGTCACGAACAGCTGGAACCTCCCGACTTTGCGGTTCGCGATCAGTACCAGGTGTTCAGGTCATCATATTGGAAGTGTAAATGCTGATAAGCTACGGTAAATACTATTGAGCTGATAGCGTTCAACGTGCTGTAAGGACAGCATACTACCCCAGAGTGCATGAGATAAGGGTTCGAATCCCGGAGGGCCGAAGCAAAGCAAGTAAGGCCATAACGCAGCAATTTTTTGTCAGCAGTTTCTATTGTTTCCGATTTCACGCGCTAAAATGGTTCTGGAGAAGCTTTTCATGGTTCCCTCCTATTCACTTTGAATGCTTTGAGAAGAACGCTCTGTAGACAAATTTCTTGTTTTTAATTTGGTTTTCTTGCTACTTTGGGAGGATATCACAGTGCTCAAGCATATTTCTGGTTTGCGATGTCGTTGAGCGAACCGTCCTTAAAATAAAATTGTTTATTCCGTATATTGTTTTGACTACTTATTGCCCATGACTTTTTTCACATTTTTTTTTTCTATTATTCTGAGTGTTCTGAGGAAATTACCACTTTGCGGTCGCTGAACTGAAGAAAAATGTAGAACGAGTAAGTTGCGAGGTGGCGTAGTGATAAGGGGGGGGGGGGGGAGGACGAAGTGGACAAGAGACTACGAGAAAATACGGACCTCATCCTCATCGCATCACATTCCCCTTGAACTGCTCCAACATCTTTTTTGAGCCCCAAGAAATCTGGTTGAACCATGCCTATGAATACGCAACAGCAATACAAAACACGGCGCAAGTGCATGGATCATGCTGAACTCTGAGCCAAAGTATTCGGCTTAATGGAACATTTCACGATTAAGCGTCGTCAACGACGTAGGTAGCATGACTGAAAAAAAACAGAATTGTGTGCGGGTAATTCCGGCTAACGCGCACAATTCTGTTTTTCAACCCTGCTGCCTACAACGTCTGCGACGCCTAATCATGAAATGTGCCGAATACTGTGGCCCAAAGTTTAGCACGGGATCGTGCGCTTGCGTCTTTTTTCAGGTTTTCGATTACTTCTTTCTTCTCGTGAGATGTCTCGAGTTAAGTTTAGGGGAAGTTAGTGACGCGCACAGCCAAGTAGCATAACAGAGTAAAATGCTAGGCTGAGTCTCAGTTGCAGAATCTGAAAGCTACCATTTGAGCAATCCTTGACGTCTCAAAGGCCTTACCTGGCGCTGTGGGGAGGGGGGGGGCATTTTGCACTTTCGCTGCTTCACTAGTACCAGTTTACCAGTCTTACTGTGGTGGAATGTGCGTATAATTATGCCGCCGCCCCCCCCCCCCCCTTCCTCTGCCGCGCTCGACGGCTCGCATTCGATGAGGAGCGACACGCGGCGCCGGAAGGGGGGGGGTCGTACCAACCCCCCGAAAAAAAGGGGGGAGGTCGTACGGAGCCGACCAAAATCCCCAACCAATAATGTGCCTTATGTCGCGCCAGCTTTTGTGCGTCACCGGCCGGGCCGAACACATTCATTTTCACGCGCAATTTTCGCGGGTTCTGTACACACACCGCATGTTCCCGAGGCGGCTTCGAGATTCATAATTTGTTCTATCCATAAAGGCTTCCGATTACGAAGCTGCGTAAGTACGATTTTCTCTTGCCATGTCAAAGTTTGTCCTTGCGGTCCTCAGCACCTTCCCCCCATACCTGCGCCCCCTCCACCGCGGAGGTGTTCAGTCTTTTTCAGTGACTGCCGAAAGTGCGTTGGGGACATGTTTGATCGCGTCTGGAGATTGATGAAGGTAGCGGCTGCGTTTGCCTGTTTCTTTAAGCGCCACTAGAGGAATGAGCTGGGATCACACCCCAGCGCGCCGGAGTGTGACGGTGGAACATCCTATCACCGCCCCTTCGACCAGTGATGCTGGAAATGTTACCTCGTTCCCGCAGCTACAACTTTGTCGTTACGTGAATAACTCTGAATTCTTAGTCAGAACTGGTAGAGCGTTCAGATAAGGGGCATAAAGGTGTAGGCTCTTGTTAGACTTCATGGCAGGTAAAGAAACTTTCGAGCAGGCTTTGGAGCTGAGGTACTCGTAGATGGATTGAAGGCAAAGTAGCTGGGGTAGATAGCATTGGAGAAGCTGATCAATCAGTTACGATTTTATAGGAAAGAGTTCAAAGGCAGTGACCACAATGTCAAGGGGCGGGCGGTTGCTGCCAGCGCTGTTGGTGGAAGGGCTGTTAGAGGGGGCTCGGCCATACCCCATTTAGCCCTTCCACCATTCAGCCACACCGCTTAGCCCTTCTACCAAAGACGTTGGCAGCAACTACCCGCTCCGGCCATCGTGCCCGCTGTCTCTAAGTTACTGTTATTGCCTTAATTATGGCTTTGGCCCTGCTAAGAGCCCAGCTTGTCTTGGACTTATCGCCTTACATATGTCATGTGTGTATTAGCTGCTTCGCTTAGCCGTTTTTAGTCAGTACTATTTGGTTAAGTGAATGGAACTTTTTTGTTTATTTTAGTTCTAGTTTTTCGGATTCTCTGCTTCAGTGCCAGTCTGTTTCTCTCACGTTCTCGATATCCCTCTGCTAGTTTTGAGCTCTCTATCGGTGCTACTCCTATGCTATTCAAGCCATTACTGCCCCCACTTGTGCACGCCTTAACTGCTCTTCATGATCCGCTGAATTGGTCCGTTGAGACGGCTTTGGCCATTTCTACGATTCAAAAGCAGTCCAGCAGTCGTTTTTCGTTCAACTGCCACCAGGGTTCGTTCATTACTCTTTCATTAACGCTACAGTAATACCTCTTACTTCCTCTAAGCTTTATTATCTGTTTATTGGCTTATAAAAACGGCTATATAGTTGTTCAGCCTACCGCAGCTTAACTATCCTGTTCTGACGCTCAGAGGCACATCATTAACATCCAGTCCTGTCTCTGTCGGCTCTACTCCGATTCATCATTAGCGCTCCGTTAACGACTATTTCTATTGGAACCACTGGAATCAATAAGAATCGATTATTATTGATCGACGATTCACACCTCCAACAGTTCGCGGGATTGTGGTTGAGTCGGCAAGCTGATCTTGAACGCAAATATTGGTTCTCTTCAGGGCCGTAGATCCTTTTAATAGAGCAGGACGCATCGATTTTCGGCCTCTTTCCAACTGGACAGTGGTTTTTCTTGTATTACGCCGTTTTATGCACTTCTGATCGCCATAGTGCATACCGCAAGGGATATTTTATGTTCACGTCTTTTGGGTAGGAAGCGTGGGAGCTGGAATTGCCTTGCGCCCACGAACCAGGAATGAGTTACGTCCCCCCCCCCCCCCCCCGCCCCAATACTCGTTCTGCTGTGGCTGCGCTTGTTAAGCAATATTTTGTTTAGGCTTAGTGTCATTTAAATTTTTTATGAACCCTTTATCTTCAACACAATTGTCGATAGAAATGGCGCCGCATCTATTAGTACCAGTAACTCTCCTTGTCGCTTAATTCGATCATACAGTAAGTTGTTAACCCTTTTTCCCCGATGTAGATAAATAAAAAAAATGGATAAATACTTAAATAGGTTAAATTCGTTTTCGTTTTAGGCGCTCCATTTCATTTTTATGCTGTGGGTCCGTCCTGAGGGAAGGAGTAGGCCGTTTTTACCAGTGTTGCAATGGCTAATCGTCCTGCGTTCACCACTATCCCTGACATGCGCCACGTATTTCGCTCGAATACGTAATCGTTGTATCGTTTGAATGCTTATTTGCTCGATACATTGAAGTGGGGGACTCTATCCGCCCTAGCATGGCTTCTGCTAACTACATGAAGGTGTGGGGTGAAAGGACCGATTAGTCCAGGCACGTATTTGGTCCAGTATTCGATCCTCAGAACATAATAGCAGTAGCCGCGTTGTTTGCCACTGCGCCGGCATGACATTCCTGTTGAAAATTATGAGCCAATAGAGTTCCTAACGAATTCGCACCTTTGCTTTTCGAGGTTAGATATCTAGCATGGCTAAAAACCCGAGTCCACTCCAATTTGGAACG
>MU916433.1:0-14087 GCA_036418165.1 Cooperia oncophora | reverse complement strand
CCTGTCAACAGGTAGAGGCCGTTTTCACTCCACGACGACGCTAGGATCTACGTAGCCTAAGCCCCCCCCCCTGAAGAAGTTGAACGGGCTATGCTACGCAAATTCCTCGCGTACACCATCTTCACAACCTCGCATACACCATCTTCACAACCGGGCCCCAATGATTACCGCTTCTCTAGCAACTCATCATCTTCCACATACCTCAGCGATTGACATTCACCGATTTCATCGCCACGAGATCTCCGGATTTCGTGAGATAGACACGCCTGTTATAGTAAGAAGCCTTTTGATAGCAACAGAGGATTGGAATTTGTTGACATTTGGCAATTCGGAAAGGCATGTTTGGAATTTGAGGTCTAACCGCGGAAACTTCCTTTATGACCTAGCAGCACAAGTTCTGGGGACAGCCAGTTTTGAAAAAAGCTTTTGATGGCAAATGCACTGCGCAACAATCAGTTCTCAGTTCAACTTAGCTGGCCGCCAGCAAATGCCTCAAGCAACACACCTCTTCCAATAGGAATCAGAATTTTATTCCGAAATCCAGGATGATTTTTGCCATACTTAAGTACCGCATCTGCCACTGGCTTTGATATCTGAAATGAACCTTGAAATGAGATACATAATAAAATGGGGAAAATGAATGTTTTCTCAGATGTTCACCTGCCTAGCGGCGATCATGAAGACTTGGATCATGGGGATACCCATGGTTGGGGTGAGTTGATTTGGAAAACTAACTTATCAGCTTGACACCTGTAACAAATGTGATGTGACCGAAAGTACATAGCACCTGATGTAGTTCAGAAGGTACAGGGTGCGGCATCGTGCACAAACCAAAAAGCCGCTTCAGTCCAACAGTATTCTGATTCAAATTACTTTGGTAATGGCAGACAGCTTGAATAATTATGAGCTGCGGAATCGCATTTTAAAGGCAGTTGGCACGATGATTTGGTGCTCGGCCTAAAATGCTAGTAGGGCGCTATATAGTGGGGAAATGGCGAAAGAAAGTGAAACGGTCAAAATCCTGCGAAGAAAGAGCCTCCGTTCTCAGTGTGTTCAAAATCAATTTTGGACGAGTTTCCCGTAGGCATCTTGCCAATAACCGCTACCGAAGGTACGGCTGCATATGTGCACTCCTATATCCATGCAGCATCAGGGCCGCTTCATACCAATCTCTTCGCTTGATAGGCCCTTATAAGGGCACCTTCCTTTGGAAAAGGCATTATGCAGCGCCTGCTCAGGGATCGCGGAATTCCGTCCTGCCGAAGCGTATTAATCCTACTCGTCTTGAAGGATTTATCGTGCCAACTGCCTTCAATTTGACGATTAAGTGCTATCCTTGAGTCAAACTAGCTAGGTATGCCGGACTGAGCGCGATGGCGCGCCATCCCACAACACATTCAGAGTAGAATGTCGCAGGCCCTCATTTTCAAAAAAAAAAAAAAACGAAAAATATGGTAAAAAGATAGTACAACACACTGGATAACACCAGTGGCTCACTTTTACACACTCTCACACTAATTCACAAAACAAAAAAAACTTTTGATAACAACATCACATCGATCAGAATGTGATGACAACTATTCACAAAGCTTTTGAAGTAATAGCCAACTCAATACCACTTAATCTAAAACTGAAATATGTGCGCAAAGACAACAGGATATCATAAATTTCAACACATCGACAACAAAAACAGACAAATATGCAAACAGTAAACTGTGAAAGTAACAGACATAACAAAACAGACAAAACAGAAGTTAGTCCATGAATGTTGCAGTTCATTTACGTCCAAGCACCTCCGCTATTTGCTCTCGAAGTGATCTGCATTTCTCCTCCATCACCTAGAAAGCCAAAAAGAATGTAGAACAAGTAAAATCAGCAGGTTACAAAGAAAAGGTTCAAAAATTTAGTTAAAATACATTGATTAGGATTGGGAAGAATTCCGTTTTTGCTTGATTTCTGTGCATCTTTCTACCCAGTCAGGTAAGAGTTTATGCGTACGACTGCTGCCGTCGCTGTGAAATGAAGAAACGAAGAGCTACGCCGCTGTTGCCTTGCTGTTCGCACGCGTGGCCAACCGTCCAATCGGTTATGTGGATAGGTGCGGCTTATACTCCAGAAATTAATTAAGTAGCGTTCCGACACTAACATAGTCAGGTTGAGGGAGTGGGGAGGGAGGAAGGGTGCAGCACTCACCTCCGCGCCTCTGTATTCTTTCCCTAATCAAGGCCTAATCCTGAAGACCAGACGACCTGAGTCCGCCAAGGGTAGTTGCGTATGTGACAAGACAGTCGTAATGTGCCGCGCTGATGGAGCGTGGTGAAAGACGCCGCGCCCGGCAGTCGAGTTGCCCTAACAGGCCGAATAATTTGAGCTTTGAAAGAACAAAAAAAATTGACATTGTCATGTCGAGTTTTGCCTCCGATTCATGTGAATTCGGGGCAGTTTGGCTGAGAAGTCATAGTCTCCCGAAAATATTTCCAGAAAGTCTTGGTTAGAGGAAGACACCCAGGCGCCACCGGATAGACTACCCTGCCCCCGCCTGTTCGCATCCATGCTCCTTCAGTTACTAGGTACGTAGGATACGACATGGTTGGAAATCTTTTATTTATCCGGGGAAATAGATTTCTTTTGCCTCGAGGAATTTCATGACATTTTTTCGGGATTTGGGCCATATTTCGACCGCAATTTGTCGCTGTTGGTAAATTTAGCAAGAAAGTGGTCACCAGGAGAAGACTTGCAACTTCAGCAGCAGGAAGTTGGCTTCAAATATGAATACCCAACTCGCTTGGCGCAAAAATGCCTCGTGAAAAAAATGCCTCGTTTAAACACCTCTGACCCCTCAGTTGGTTGAACATCTCTTCAGTGGCCCTTCCCGCCTCCCCCCTCGAACACGCACATCTCATCAATTTGGGTGCAAAAATGAGACAAAAGCAATCCATTAGAGATACCTTCCTACGATTATGCTAAAAGAAATCCTTTTCTTCACAGAAAACATCTACACGTCACAGAATAGCTGTAGATACACATACCTTGCATGCCTCCACAACCAACTCCTGCTGATTTCAAAGCTCCTGTTGACTCGACGCTAACTGTAAGATAAGAAATTCTCAAACACCCTTGTCGTTACATTCTTGACGCGAGAAGTCCCTACTCACAAATGAAATAGTCCTTCTTCCTTCCTAGTTCCACAAGAGGCGCTAAATCATCATGTCTGAACACATTTCGGCTGCAAGTATCTCGTCGTGCATCAGCAACTACTGCGAACTTTTCACCTAAATTTTCAAATTAAGTCATTGACAGAATCAGAATCGATATTAGGGCTCACCATCTTTCTCTTTGAGTTCAATGACACCTTCACTAAAAGATTCTTGTAATCGAATAGCAGCTTCGCCACGAACCTCACCGAGAAGACGAATTGTGGGGAGCAGCCTGAACGAATATCCGTCTGCGTAGAACCCAGAGCAGGGCATGAACCGCCCTCTCTACATACAGTCATGATCCCTGCAAACCATATGACGAGTGGCGGGGCGTGGCCTGCAACCAGGGCAGATTTCCTAGCATTTGTAGCGGACTCTGGATGGCATTGCCGATGGAAAGGCCACTTTGGAAGCGCTCCACTGCAAGTTGCGCCACGCGCTCTATCATTTGCAGAGAACACGACTGTAACTAGTTATGCGGTAAAGGAAGAAGCATTCAAATTGAAACAAAATTAATGAGACAATTGTTTCGCATTCTGAAAATGCACTGGAGCGAACCTATAGGTAGCTGTGGCTACTGGACTGAATTTAGCATGGTCACGCCCAATTCCTTTGACAGCATGACAATTGGCTTCTATTTGTTGTCCTGGCCGGAGTTTAGCCACCAGAATATCGTCGTGCACCATGCGAGGTGGATCATCAGCAAACTGTTGTTCCTGCAAAGAAAAAAATAGGGTAGTACCAAAATCACTTTTAGTGACCTGACTGGCTGCTGGAGAGCTTGCTGAAAATCGCTCCAAACAATTTTTTCAGATACGACAGTCCTCTCAATGCGGATGATGGGGCGCTTCAGGGAGGCTGGGTTGAGCGCAGCGCCAGCCAGTCATCCACCAATTGCTGAAGCAGGGCAAGCGACAAGAACTAGTGGAGAACGGCGTTGCCCCGAGCAGAAAACAGCCTTCTGATATGCTGCAGCATCCGCAACAAGAGGTTACGCGAAATTGTGGAATTGGTGAATCGGGTAAAAGGCCAAATTGACTCTGATCGCGTGAGCCATATCCCACGATCGATACATATACATTCCCTTTTTTCACTCTCCCAAATCGCTGATTCTTCACAGCAAAGTGTAAACGCGGCCTGGTATACCACAAGCGTTCAAAACAAATGTAGCCTATATAAGTGGCACGATAAATCCTTAAGACGAACAGGATTGATAAGAACAGGACCTACGCCTAGCAGAATAGAATTCAGCGCCTCAGAGCAGGCGCTGCGTGGCCCCTTTCTCACGGCAGATAACCTTAGAACGCCCTATCAAGCTGCAATATAGCGACCCAGACGCCCACCGCGATCGCTCGCCCACAATGTCCGACCGATGTGTTCGTTTGCGAAGTACAATATGAAGCGAAGGGGCTGATATGAACTGCGGTGCTGCATGGATATGTGAGTACATAAATGCAGCCGCATCTACAATAGTGGCACAATGCAAACGAGAAACTCGTCCAAAATTGCTTTTTAAGCCATGTAATAGAAGACAAGGTTTTTCTGCAGGTTTTTGACCAATTCACTTCATTTTTGCCATTTTTCTACTTGTAGTTGACCAATATCCTTTTGAGATGAGGCACACATTCTGCTTCTATTCAGAGTCGGAGGGGCTTATTGAACGCGTAGTTGTATTGCTTTGTAGGCTATACAATGACTTCCGGTGGTCAGCCGACATACGAGTCGATCTTCTTCCAGTCCCAGGTGAGACCGGAAGCAGTTTATGTTTTCGGAGGGTAGGAGATTCAGTTGAAAGTTTGGGAGCCAGACTGGGTCTAAAAGGTAAGTTATATGAAACAAAATTGTGGAAAAAAACATTAAGAGTCGGATTCGTGAATTTAAGCAGGTAACTTTTATGTAGAATATTTTCTACCTGATCACCGCATGGAATCCACTTGAAGGCCCTGGAATAAATCGAGGACTGATGATAAAGCTGATGCGGTTCTGTGGCTGTAGTTGGAGCATTACGATTTCGGGTGCAGGTCACCTGAAAAATTCGTTTTCACTAAACCTAACCACAGAACAGAGTTTACGGCACTTCCTCAAAACGTTGTCAATCAAGAGCAGCAAATAAAAGAGTAGGTACGAATTTACTGACAGAACTAACATTTATGTTAAAAACAACATTACGGGTTGGATCTGGCTCCGGCTCTTCCTCACAGTCGACGCCGTGCTCATTAATGCCAATAACCTGAAATCCAGCGAAACGTTGAAAAAAATTAATAATAATTATCAGGTAACCGAGAAATCTTCAGCTGATTACTATGTATAGCATAAGTGCTGCCCTAGACCAACCAAATAGTACGGAACATTCCCTACATCTTATGGAAAGAGCACATACCTTTTTCAGTAGGCATGAGGAACTTCCTCGGATCGACTTTGAGTGGGAGAAGACCGAGTCGATGACAGAGAACCTCATCCTCAAAAACTATCATTCACAAAGGTCATTCAAGGAAACCGCAAGCAACTTTGAAAACCCTGAAGAAGGAGCCTTACCTGGATGACGCTAGTATTCTGGTACAGATATATTTTCTCTATGGCCATTGTGGGGACCTGAAAACTATAGTTAGATGTCATGATGGGGAAAGATGTAAGTAGGCGTCAAAGTTGTCGCAGCGGCGCCTATTCAGCGGCACTTGCCGAGGGAGGCTGCTACACGGAACCCTTTTGGTCGGCGACTGCAAAGATTTCATCGAGCTTTTAGAGCGTGAGCTCGCAGACCTGTTTCAGTGATGTTAATAGAGGCAAATTAATGGGATCTGCTTCTGAAGAAGACAGGTAGGCCGAAAAGATTGAAATAATAGGTCAAAAGTATACATCACTTAACTCGTTCCGCAGAAATGAACTTAATTCGACATCATTCCGAATTTCAAGAACACGAAGGTCAGGTGTTCTTCCTACCTAGCCTGGATAAGTCCATAAGACTCAGAAAAATTAGAACAAACTACTGTCAATATGAATGTGGAACGGGAACAGGAAGGGTAAAGCTGACTAGCACACGCGGGACAACTGCCTAGGGCAGGCCCTGGAGAAGACCACACCTTAAGAGGAGGTTGAGGAATAGCAAAAAAGTTAATAACTACCTCTGCCAATAAGACCCTCCGTAGTGCATTTGCTATGGGAGCTTCAACATTGATCAGATCGAAATCAAGTGACATGCCATCTTCCAAATCGTTTACAATTTGTACCTAGAAACTGGTTTTACTCATACTTAACCATTTGTAAAACGAACAACGGGCAACATACCTCAATTCGCTTGCAATAATTATTTACATCAAAAGGTCCTGCTTGCACCTGCGCGTAGTCCAAGTCATCGTCATAGGTCTGAAATTAGAAACATTACCCGATAGAAAACACTGCACAAGGCAAACCCACATTCAGTACACGTTCCTCCTCCATCTTGATTTCGTTAACGTGGAAACTTTGGGTATCCATGGGCTCTGACTTAAGTCTTGATGCGCGTTTCCCTCCCATCTAAAAAATAACTACGCGGTCAAATGTGCAAGGGCAAATTCCCATGATGGACAGATATAGGAACTGGCGTTTAGCAGCATAAGGCAAGACCAGAGAATAATGACTAGTTTTTATCGGTAACAACATACTCAAAAAAATCAATATCCCGGAAAAAACAACTCAGCTGATAAAGCCATAAGTGACAGTGAAAAACACACATATTCACGCCAAAATCAAGATATAACTTCGTAACAAGCCTAGTTTAAAAATACGTATACCTTCGGAGAAACATATTTATTCCTCAGTAGTAGGGGGATGCATTAAAATATTCGGCACAGAATATGCATCAAGTGAAAAGGGACAGGAATTGTATAGTACCAGCAAAATCAATATCACAGTCAATAACAAAGAATAGTCTAAATTGATTATTCTTGGACAGTATCCGTCCAAATTCCAAAACGATACCGGAACCAAATGAGAATCAAATCTCTTCCCATCTGTAGCCACGATAAAACTGGAACTATCTTCGAGCCTTCCACCTCGTGCCATGTCACAGAAATCTGAAGCCAACAACAGGATAAGATATGATGAAGCTTTCTGCCCTGATCAACCCTTTCTGGGCTGCGGAATGTATCCCACTTCCATTCAGGCTTGTGGTAGCGTTTCAAATGCGATTTAACTATGCATGAGATACAGTCTAGCTTGCTATGAAGCGTGTAGAGAGGCTGAGTTTGGCGCCACCAGTTCGCTCTCCGCCAGCTGTTGAAGCTGGTAGGAGACAACAACTGGTGAAAAACTGACACTAGCGATATCATGGTCTTGTCGCTCGTCGAACGAAAGAAAAAGAAACTGGCCGCTGTGCCTAACCCACCCCCCCCCTGACACGCCCCATCATCCGCTGCGAACAGGACTGCATATCAGTCATGTATGCCACTGTTCCCAAATTTCCCTACGATTCCATTACCACTTTATCAGCGCCTGTAGGTATGGAAGGCTTGGTTTTCCCAACGGGAGCCGCGCTGGGACTTGACCTGCAGACTATGCATGCAGAGTGGTTAGCAGCGCTAATAGGATGTAGAGCGTTACTCCCCAGTTGCGACATCGCAGTCTTGAGAAAGGTTACGGGGCACTTGTCAACCAGACGTGCTCTCGCTGCGAGGGTCCAGGGGTATTTTTCGAAGCATCTACCAGTCCACTATTTCAAGGGAGAAGGTAAAGGAGGAGGGATCAGAGAAGGGAGGAAGGAAAAGAAGGAAGGAGGAAGAAAAAAGGAAAGAGAAGAGAGGCTTCCCGGTTGACAAGTGCCCTGAGACGGAGAAATAGTCGACGAGAAGCGCTGCTGCCATTTTGATGGGTCCTGATGCGAATACTGCGCACGCCACCATGCCTGCAACGCCTATTTCGCCGTGACTGGGGAGTCCACATCCGCGGTACTTGACACTACACCGTCTCCGCCTCGAACAAGAGCCTACAGGGCGCAAAATAAGGCAGCTAGAACTGTAGCACGATCTCACCTCTACTATTGGTACCATCCACAGCTCACACAGGTAGATGAGCTCAACGTCAAAAGCCCATCGTTCAACATGCAGTACAGGGAAAACCTAGAGTCGAATCAGATTAGAAAAAAATTGAAAAATTGTAATAAAAAGTGACGTTCAAGGAAAATAAAACAATGGCAAGCTAACCTTAGCCGCTGCTGCTCTGGTGAATAGCTTGAATCCACACTGTGTGTCACGAACAGTCCGTGAAGAAAAGAGGTAAACTAACAGATGAAAACCATGCATCAAGATATTACGGAAAAGAGAGCGTGTAGCAGTTGCTTCTGCTTCCAAATGAGCTCTTAAAGGATAAATGATTAGAAATTGAGCACATTGAACGGAATGGACAACTACAGAGTAGGAAGGACATTCACGCCTCTGCGCCCCCTTCCCCTTAGCTCGTAGAGTCGCAGAATTGCGAAAATAGGAGAACTGGAGAAGGAATTCTCTGAGGTATAAGGTACACCCCTATGCAGGATGCACTTTCGCCTCGAACGTTCTCATCGCGGCACGTTGCCGCGATCATGCAAATGGGCCAGGTAAAGTAGATACGAACCAACTGTAGACTGACACTATCGAGATCTTCTCGTAGACTTTCCGATTCCCCGAGACCCGCATAGTTCTTAAAAATAACCAAATTCCATCTAGTTTTTTTCCAATTCAATACGTATACATTCCTTTTCGGGATTTTCCGACTTCGAAAGGACCCTTCCCAAACAATAGGATATTCACATTCCTATGCATTGCACTTGTTACTGGGCAATCGATAAGCTGAACAAACCTCGATCCAACAGCGACAACGGGAAATGTTTCGTCCAGTCCTCGGCTAATTCGAAATAAGCCTTTCTCCAGCTTTTCTATGTCCGAAAACTTCGTAGCGCCATCAGCATCAGCGAATAGGACCAGCTTTCCACCACAGTGCAAGACTCCGCTTCGAACAGCACCTCCTGCAGAGAAAAAAATAAGTTACCTTTTTCTCAAGATACTATGTGACAGGGTACACGAGGCATAGCTAACTGGAAAGTTCCTGCCCTTAAAGCGAGATGGAGTATTTAAGGAGATCCATGGTGAGCTGAAGCGCAGAAACTAATACAGTATTTCATAAATAGTTGACTCGTTATACTGCAGCACTTGCACGATCGATTAGCTCCTAGTGAGAAAACTGGGCGCTTTGGCCGCAACTTCAATCTCTTGGAATAAACCCCAGAGGAAGGTGATCTAGAGGAGAAGGCCAACTGTGATCAGCACTACAACCCCCAGGCAAAAGAGTGTTCCAATAAAACAGGGTATGACCATCTCATGACGAAGAGTCTTCACAGTGATAATAAAAGAAAGTCAAATCCTCACCTTTTCCAAGATTCCGTTCCAATTTGAGCACTTTCAATGAACCAGGATGTCTCCGACCGTAATCTGCAGCAACGTCAGCAGTGCGATCGGTACTGCCATCATCGACTACTAAAACCTGAAACAAGAATAAAAGCTACAAAAAACATCATACAACCTCATACATTTCTCGTTAGCAGTATTGGTTGGCGATAAAAGGCCGATAATACGTCGCAGAAACGAACTTCAAAACTGAAAGATTCCTCCTTTTTCTTCCTCTCCAGCAAATATTCGAAGCACTCATCCAGCATAATTGGTAGTCGGTCCTTAAAATCTTAATGAAGCTGGATAAAATTTAGGAAAATAACAAAGCATAACTGGAATACGGCTCTATTGACTTCTAGTTACATGTATGATCATGGTACTACTCATCCTTTACAGCCCCACCTATCCATATTCAGGTTAGTTTGCTACCGAATCTTGTTCCTAATGTTAGTTTTGCTAAGAAAAAGCACTGCACCATTCATGACCCACTATTCAAAAGATCGGATCACATTTCGATTGGAAATCGCGAGGAATTTGGGCAATAATTTGGCTCCAAAGAGATTTTAGCCTTCCGAACGCGAATATCACACCAACTCGAAGCCGGAGAGGCCCTGTGCCTGCTTTTCACGCTTCAGCACTAGTAGGTAGGCTGAAACCGCCGCTTGCAGCGCAGATACTATGCGTTTTCAACCCTGATTGGTTTTTAACCCTGATTTTCGCAAGAACGTCGAGTTATCACTGGAGACTAGTCCCAGTCTCTTCGGTGCTGAAAGATGTTTTGGCGCCGGCGTGATATGATTTTCAGCCTAGTGGATGAAACGCTCCTGTTCGGGAGATCATCCTACCCCTGGAGACGGAGCCCTAGCGAAATCTTCTCCAGGAAAAAATTTCATGAACATCGGATTCGAGTTTCGAAGAGAGAGACAGTTGAGGTTAAATGATGCCGAAACTCGTTACAGGAAGTAGGATGACTCTGCTGAACAGGGATATCACGGCGGCTTCGAGCAAAATGCCCAAGCGTGGTTTAAAGACAGCGCCCGCGATGGACTTTGGCAGGTCTCAGGGGTCAAATTTGTTAGAACAGGTGGCCAATGAAGCACTAATCAAAAAAAGTAGGAAAAAGGTGTGGAAGAGCGTGAAATAAGACCCTACGAAATTTAAGGCATGTGGACGAGTTTCGCAGACCTTTGGTGAGTTCTCCAATACACGTCGCCGGCCTCGGAACTCCAGAAACTTAGCGTTTATCAATGCCAGCAAGCACTGATAACTGTTAACCAGTCGGGGCGGGATTAACAGGAAGGAGGCGTCAGCTCAGCCTTGTTGACTCCGCCCTCGTCAACCAATCGATTTCGAGCCGCAAGAGTGGGATTTCCGCTGTGGTTGCGTACTCCGCGTTCGTTTTCATTGGAGGGTTTTTCACTTTGGTTGATCGCGGACGCTGCCTTTAAGTTGTTAAGAATTCGTAAGGGGGAACATTTTCTGGCCAAGCAGGGAATCTTACCCGAATATTGAAAAATAGAACAGTAACCGCTAAATAGTGCCTGAACATTACTAATGCCACATTTATAAGAAGCATTGAAAACGTTAGGACATAAGAAGGGGTATAAATAGCTGCATCTACGGAAAAAAATCACCCTGAACTGTACCACGTTACTATAATCGCCCCATTCCTGAAAGCAAAACCCGTATTTGCATTTCACAATTCGGGAGGAGTCAGCGGCAACAGCACTTATCTTTTGACCTTCGTATTTCGTACAAAACTTGGAATTTCAACGAAGTGAATAGGCTAATGGTTGTCCGAAAACATTCCCCAATGGACTATACGTTCAGGAATTGCTGCTTAAGCTCCCAGACAGCTTTATAGCCAGCATTTTCGCGATATTCACTTTATCCACAGTCTGCAAAACTTATTGAAACAGTGTACTCCAATTCTATGAGCAGTTGGCTCTGGGCTTTTTCTTCCTGCAACTTGATGAGAGGGGTGAACTGTTTCAATAATTCTCCTTCTCCCTTCTCAAAACCTCGGTGCTTTTTGCACTTTCACTAGTTTCTTTTGCTAGTTCCTTTCAAATTACACATATTTCCTTGACGAACTTGTAGACTTTTGCTATCTGTAAACGAGCATCGGCCACCGCCAGTGCCTTCGCGGAGACTTGTTAATTCCTGCGGAGCTCATGCTATTGCACAGCTCTGCAGGAATACAAGTCTCCGCGGAAGGCATCGGCAGTGACCGATGGGAGTCAGCATTATGCCCCTCCCCCCACCGAGCCGAACTGCGCAAAAACTTTATCTGCGCGCTATAAGCAAACTTTGAGCGGTCAAAGATGGTAATAATGCAATTTCCCCAGCATAAAGCAAATTCCATCATCTAGTTTAATTCCCTGGACACGAACAACGTATCCGCTATCACGAAAACGCCAAAGATCGGAAGAAGCGGTCGCGTTGATAGGACAATTTCTCAGCGGAAACGGCGGCTTTGGCCGCCTATGACTTGCTTGGGAGGTTCAGATAGCAATTCCGATTTCCATATTTGTGACTGAAAATTATCGATATGCCTGAGTTTTTGTACAGTGGAGTTCTATGGGGTAGGGGGGTTGCTCGCGTTCTCTTATTAGCTGCCGGAACTGTAGAACATTTTAATAGATGTTCAATACACAATCTCAAAGCACAAAGCAGCTGTATCAATAACAGTTATCGGCGCAGTTCGTCAACGTAGTGGGGGGGGGGATGAATGGGGAGCATTTTGCTGCTTCCTACTACTCACTGTTGTGTGGGGATCAAGTCGAGATTTGTGAAACCATGTGGAACCATGAAATGGTGAAATGGTAAATGGTGGTTTGTAGGAACTCCCAGCTCTTGTAAACCGTTGATGTCAGCCCTTGCAAAGCAATGAACACGACCAAGGAAAGCAGCAAAAGTGCAAACTGCCCTCCCCCCCCGTCGTCGAACTGCGCCCATTTGTCAGCTAACAGTCTTCAAAGAGAACGAGTTGAGTCGAAAAATAAATGATGAGATTTTTACTAGCCCGCGGTCAGAATGTTCGAACGATGAATTCCATCATTACTGCCATAGTGCTGAGGAGCCCGTAGTGGAGAGTCGTGGGTTCAGTTTTGTCCATCCCAGTGGTGTTAGCTTTAGTTTTTACTTCCCCTATTCAAAACTGTTCACGAAAAAAATGTGGAAACAAATCCATTTGTCCAACCTCTTCATTCATAGCTGGCACTATGACTGACAGGTAAACAGTCGATTCCGTAAAGAGCGGTCTTGCGTGGGAATCATCACGGAGAAGATTCGGTAACCTAAAACAGGGTAGACATTAGAAAAATAGCCGGTAGCCAGAAGATACTGGCATATAGAAATGATGTAAAAACTGACACTTCCCCTTCGCCTTTACCATCGTATGAATTCACTGGAACAAGGAAATCTTTTCGTTTTCGTTTCGGCCATGAAGTGAGACTTGATAAACTGAAATACATCTTTGTACTAAACAACAACGACAACTTGAATAATGAATGACTTACAGAAAAAGACTACTGAATGCTAATGCTGTAATTGTTACACCAAACACCAAAAGGTTCGTGAGGGTCAGCTTGCCAAAGAGTAACGTCAATAACAGCATCTGAAATTCCTAGAAATCGACTGCAATGGTTATCGAAATTACAAGAAACTAAACTGCAGCATTTTTCAATAATGAACTCCCGCGATCACTCTCAGGTAAATTGAAAAAGCTGCTGAAAGATTCCATGCTCCAGCGCCAAGAAGGTGCTCCAGGTTCACTGCAGCATTACGGTAGCATTGTCATTGGAGCGCTTGGGGTGTAATGCCGTTTGATCCATCACTATTGAAGTATCAAGAAAGGCATGTCGTGCGCCCGTCGAACACTGAAGATCTTGAGCGAGGGGGTTGTATTCGGTCGCTGGAGGGAGGGGTACCTGCCTTTGGGGGGAATAATTTCCTTCTTGACTTCGCTCGGTTTTTCCTGTTCCAGATGCGCTGTATACTGCCTCCGACCCCCCCCCCCACCCCACCCCACCGCACTCGGTTGTCGGTTGTTTTCCTTTGCGTTTGTGAGGGGTGGGGGGAGAGGGAGGATTCTTAAAGGTTATGTAGTTGACTGAAAAGAAGAAAGACCGCGAAAAACTTCGGGGAAGCTAGGGAATTCAGGTGGATGCTAGTACACTCGATATCCCGGACTTAGGTGTCTCTGCATTGAGAAGTTTCTGTCCAGCGCAATATAAGATGAAAGTCGTCTCACATAGAAATATTCCGCGATAAGCATGTCCTACGCCATGTTCAAGTGAGCCACTTGATCGCTACCTTCCCGCAGTCTGGGGAAAGAGTGGGAAGGTCGTACCAGAGGGGGGAGAGAGTTTTGAGGGGAAGTTGCGGGAAAATCCTCCGAGGACGTGTCTCGCTCCACAAAGTTCCATGGTAAGTTGGCGGACTTCCCTGGTTTCCTGGTTGAGTTTCCGACGAGTGATCTTATCTGAAG
>MU916432.1:2821-14188 GCA_036418165.1 Cooperia oncophora | reverse complement strand
GGGCGGGTTCAGACCCGTGAACAAAATTTTCTGGTTGTTTGTTTTTCCAGTTTTGCGAGCGCCATTGGGTCCCTCCCCCTTTACTTTCCGCTATTTCATATTATTTATTGTAGTTCACTCGGTTTAGCGGAGCACTTTCGTGTCAAACAAGTTATAAGCTGGTACGAATGCTGCGCTTGTAGCACCGCTTTCGTTACGCTGCTACAAAAGGCAGATAAAAGCCGTGATTACAATCCCGTCGGACCTATTGTTGTTCTTTTTCTGCATCAACAGATTCATGAAAAGGTGAAGGATGCTTCGTCTTTATAGAACAGTAGTTTTATATTTTCAGGCGACAAAAGAAGCGTATTCATTCGTTAGGCGATATGAGCTACGACGAAAGGTACGAACTTTGGAATAAATGAGTCGTTTTGAAATTATTCTTGCGGTCCAGTAACTAAGTAGGTTTTGCTCATGGTACACCCACAGTAGCCATCAGACTGCGTTCCTGAAATACGTATTTCATCCTTTAGTCCAGCGGCAGAGAAACTCTGCATTGTTACAGTTGTTGTAATTGTAATTATGGCGTATTGCCCTTTGCCTCGGTCGTAGGGAGTTAGAAAATCTCGAGGGTTGGGTGATCGAGTATTTTGTCCTCCCATCGACCGTCCTCTCTTAAGTACAGTCCGTATCACGGCGAATGGGAAGGGCGTGTTCGCGGACCTCACTCCGCCGAGTACCGTGTCAGTTCAGCAGAGAGGGGGTGAGGATAGCATCGCCTTTCTCTAATTTTATCCCCCGTATGTATGCGTTGCCTACGTCCCTGCCTAAACCGGTAACTCTTCGCTGCGCGCCGCGCCATGCTACGGAGCGCTGACATACATACCTCTCCCTATGCCGTGATCTGGACTATACATGCTCTCGCAGGTCTCTTCTTTCTTATCTCCATTCAAAAGTTCCAGCCGCATTAAAGGCAGTGGGCACGATGGCTGGGGGGGGGGGGGGAGGTAGGCGAGGCGGTTGTCCGTCATTGGTGGAAAAGGTCGAGTGAGTGCGGCGAAATGCAACTCTCGCAGCCGCTTCCACCAATGGCGCTGGCACGTCCGTCTCCAGCCATCGTGCACACTTCTCTCGAGCGAAGAGGGAAATACTTCTTTGCCTGGACACTCACAGCAAGAAAGCTGTCGACAGTTATCACAAGAATGCTGAGTTGTGGGCAAAAGTCGTGCCCCAGGCGGGAGTCGAAACCGCGCACCACGCTTCCCGGACGAGTGGCATGTCAGTATACTAGTCAAACAAAAGCAGCTGCTCGTACAGATGTTCTTAACCAGTTCACGCCTTCAATTCAGTAAAAGTAAAAAGCGGAATTCCGCCCTCGTGGATTTCGTTGTAGAGGCTAACAAATTACAGTTGATCAAGGTTCACTGCGGGAACCCCGTCCCTGAATCATTAACTGCTTATCTAGCTTGGAATTCTGAAGCATCACCCTCTAGGGTTGTCATAACGTTTTCATGTCTAATAGCGATATAGAAGAGATTCAATTGCAGGTCAACGCGGCATCTGGCAAAGGTGAATATCGACTGGTAGCCGACGGTCATCGAACGACTTGCAGCGTTTTTTACTCTTCTGGTCGCTTTCTTCTTTTTTGTTGTCACTTGGCATTATATGTGTTGGATTTCTTACATTGGTACGCAGCGGAGCAACCTCTAAGCGTGCGGGGGCACTATCAAATCCGACACTGTGAGCTTTGACAGACTTCCCTCACGATACTGTCGCGTTCAGGACTCGAACGAGCATTCTCTTGAACACTGTATATGGCGAGCAGGGTAACAAAGTGCAGGGTGCAACTAATACCGTACTACGCAAAGCTATCTGCTGCTTCAGGACATTTTACGATCATAGAGAAGCGTTTATGGAAACCAATAAGCGCGCTCTGCGCAGTAGATGTGTTGCGTGTCGCGCAAATTTGCCTCTCGCCGCACATGGGGGCGGAACACCGGAAAGCTGCAACTCTCTGCACGTTCGATCACTCTATTTACTAGGCGGCTCATCGTCCACCTTTCCTTTTTCATAAAGAGCCACTCCATGCTTTGCACATATGTCGTTCGGTTCTAAGAATTGTGCGCGCTCCTTCTGGCTACATGCGCACGACCTTGCCATCTGATACGCACGCTCGAACGGATGATGCTGCTTAAAACATCCGCCGCGACGCGATGCTCGCCGAAGTAACGCGGCTTGCGCATCCCAGTCTGCGTGAGCCCGACTTATTAACCAATGTGTAACAAAATTTTGTTCTAGGTTTTGGGTTCTCACGATATTTCATTTTCACTCGTTTGTGGGCATTCTACGGGTATTTTCGTACGAGTACGATTTCGATCTCTTTTTAGCTATATCAAAGTAAAGAAGCTTACACCGTATTTTCTATTTGCGACATTATCTTTAAAAAATCTGCGTGTGCATGACCTATGTAATTTTGGCTGCCTAGAGCGTGCATGCAGACCCCTTAAATTCAGTAAAAAAACGCCAGTTGAAAGAAGTAAAGGGTAGGAGTATTGGTTTCTTGTCAAGTACTCCAAGAATTCTTTAAGGAGGTAACAGAAATCAATTCATTATCAGTGATGCTCAAGTTTTTCTCTCTGTTGGCGCATTTACTCGCGATCCATTGGATTGATTAATTTTCTCAATGTCGCAAAAAGATCCCCTCACTGCACCATCGCATGTCGCTTTTGAGCCATTCGCTTTTCCAAGTGCTAGAATAAAACGTGTATGTCATCGTTATTTTCGTTCATTTTATGAATAAAACGTTTCCATGGAGGTGTTCAGTTGTCTTGACAAAGAACTCGCTGCTTGTGACTTGGGAAGCTATAACAGGCGAAACAAGGGTGTGTCCGTGTGATCTGAGCTGGTCGCGATGAGTAGGTATTAGGCTGCGTTCACACTCTGCGGAATCGTGTACCAGCGACCAATAGCGTCCATCAGCGTTCCGAGCGTCCGGCAACGCCAGCGACTAGGAAAATAAAGATATCGATATGGCGTCTGCTGGCGTCCGCCAGCGTCTACTAACGTCTCGAGAGTACGGCGCGATTGGAGGGTAGCATAGAGCTGGTAGGATACGGAGAGATAAGAGGATAGCAGACTGCTAGTAGAGAGTATGGCGCGATAGAGGGTAGCAGACAGGTGGTAGAGTATGGAGGAGATGGGCAGGTAGCAGACTGTTGGTATAGAGTATGGCGCGATAGCAGAAGCAGACAGCTGCACCTTCCTGTCGTACCATACTCTCTGCCAGCAGTCTGCTGCTGGTCCTGGTAAACGCTGGTGGGCGCTGGCAGACGCTAGATCTATTCCCAAACTTCCCTAGCCGACGAGACGCTGGAAGACGCTGGCAGATGCTAGATCGATATCTATGCTTTCCTAGTCGCTGACGCTGCCAGGACACTCGGGATGCCGGTGGACGCTATTGGTCGCTGGTGGACGCTGCTGCAAAGTATGAACGCAGCCTTACGAATGTCGGAGAATTGCAACATTTAAGCACATTCAAAGGCAAGGCCCACACCTGATTTGTTGCTTTTAGGAATGCGCCACGCATTTCACCTTCATCTAGAAGTGTAACAGCATTTCTAATGCAATTTGTCCTAGAAATTAATGTCAAAGCAAACAAAATATATACTAAAATGTATAACAAAACAGATAGTTTTCAATTTCTCTATTAAACGCTTTCCTAATTCATCTACAAATATTTCATACCATATTAAATTAAATACAATCTACTCAGAAATTTTAAGAATAGCTAGAACCTGCTCCAAAATAGAGGATTTCATAGACAGGTTGAAACTCACCAATAAAAAGCTGGTAGAGTCAGGTTACGTAAAAGAAACATTTTCTAATTGCCTTATAAAGTGCTTAGCTAAGAATAATTTCATAAATTGTAAATACGAACAACAAATAGATAAAATTCTCCGCTCCATTTAAAACTTTTCGTTATTTCATACTAAACACACAAACATAGATTTGGATATAGGTAAAATTTGTAATGGAGTTGTAAGCATTAAACCAACAAATTGTATTTTTTAAGCTAAATGATTTCTTACCAAAAAGATTCAATGATAGACAATATAAAGTCTGATTAAATCTATAAACAAAACATGGAGAAAATAACATCATTTACTCTATTACTACTCAACAAGGCGGTCAACGAATGGTAAGTTCTCAAAAAAGTTTTGAACAACAGCCAAAATTCTTAGCACATATAAAAACCGCGCAACGTATACTTTTTGAAGAACGATACAGGACAAAAAGAGAAGAATGAGTAAGTGACAACACTGTTTTGTTTGTCCTTCAAAAGATTCGATTAAAACATAGTAAACCACCACTTAAAATCCTGAAAATTTTCTCAAAACTTAAAGTTTAACCTTATTGAAATCCTTAAGAATTTCTGAAGACACTTTTCTAAAACTTTTAAGACTACCATACTCAAACGCGTTGATCCTACCCTTCCTTACTGAGGAGCACGGGGGAGGATACCATGGTTGTCTAGTTTCCGTCTAAGGGCACGTGCGAAACGGAAACTAGACTACTTCCTTGAAATCAATGAAAACAGAAATTATATGCAAAAGAAGTTCATTCTATTGAGAATATATTACAGTTTCAAACATTGTAATCATTATAACAAGAATAACTTAAACAATCAAATCAAATCTAAATTACACTATACAATGTCATGGGATAGCTAGTCGATTGACACTTGATATCATCACAATCAGTAGGAGAGAGGGATGGAATGTGCCCTGCCGCGACATTTCAACCACTAGTCGTTTTCTTTCTGAATCGATCGCTGAACGATCACCATTGGTAGAGCAGGTCAGTCTAAGGGTGGGAGCATTCCGCCCCTTCTGACCGCCCCTACTGATTGCAACGTTATCAACTATATGAGTCAGTTTTCGTTTTCATCCTTCTAAACGTAGCTCAGGAAATGTGAGGCACAGTGCCATCGTTAGTCAGCGGGTTCGCTAGTTAGCTTACACTTGCAGCGCTACCACGTTGTGAGTACGAACCACCGGCACCTTTGCAACACTTTGCCGCTCCTGCAGCGAGCGAGATGGCGGTTGGGTCCCACACCGAGTAAGCGCAACGCGTCACGCATGGACACTGCTTATCCCTTAGATGGAGTAGGAGCGGCATTCGAACATGGCATAAAATGGGTTACTCGGGGAATATTTCAATATAAGGCGATTGTCATATTGTCCTTGCTGGACAAAGACATGACTACAACTTACTAAAATGAAAAAATCTCACGAAAACCCTGACCGCCGCCACGTTCAATTTAAGTACGCAGCGCGCCTACCGCATCTCAAGGACTTTAAGTGTGTTGTGGACAGGGCACATCATTGGTTGGGGATTTTAGTCGACTCTATACGACCCCCCTTTTTTTGGGAGTTGGTACGACCCCCCCCCCCCCCCAGCCCTCTGTCCTTCCTCATCGAATCGAGCCGTCGAGCGGGGGGGGGGGTAAATAGCACATGTGAAACAGGAAAAGCCGCGAGACAATACGACCCCCCCCTCTACAATCAGATTTTTCCCAACTTCCTGCCCCTTTTTTCCAAAATTTCCCGAAAACTTCCCTACTTTTTACCAAAAATTTTGCTGTCGAGCGGGGGGGGCATATAGTACGTGAAACAGGAAAATCACCAAAAGTCAACCGCCACTCCCACAACGCCAAAACGTAAATACGACCCCCCTCCCAAAAATGATCAAATACGACCCCCTCCCTTTACAACGTCCATGAAGCGAGAAAAATCAACTATCAAAATAAATTTTTCTCAGCCCAAATACGACCCCCCCCCCTTAGGGGATCGTATTTGGGCTGAGAAAGTGTATAATAGATGCCTTAGACTTTCCTGTCAACCTAATATTTCCCTATTCTATCCTGCAGTTTACGAGTTCTTAGTGATTCCGGCTGCATCAAGGCACGATGAGCCCTGTCGCGAATTACGTCGATTTTCAAAATCGCTCAAATGTGCAGGGATGACTTCACCAGATGCAGCGTGTTTACCATAATGTTTAAGGTGATTCGGTGGTCGAAGGCCGGTCCATCCGATCTGAGGACCGGTTATCACTAAAACGAGCCTCAGATCGGATCACGTTTGACTTAGTAAGGGGCAAGCCCAAACTTCCGTTAAACTCTGAGGTAAGTATATTGATGGAATGCGCAGTATGGTGAGTTGCGACGGATGCGCGGCTTACTCGCAAGTTGGTCATCAGCGAAACGACATTGGTTGAAAGCGTATGGCATAAAAGTCATTGAGCTATGGTGGCCCTGGTAGTGCCACGGATAGCGCACTCAGCCGGGAAGAGTGAGGTGCGAGTTTGCGTCCGCAGTCAAGGCTTTACCCACCTCTGTATGCTTGTGCTAACTTCGAGAAAGCAAACTGTGGCGATAAACAGCTGTTCCCATAACAAAACAACTTCAAACATTGTAGTTTACGTTTTACAACCTCCACTTTTCGAGGTTTTTTCCAGGAACTCGATATGGTTAGGAAATAATTCCTTGGGGGTAGTTTGATCGCCTGGACCAGGGCATATCATTTTTTTCCCCAACAACAGGGGGTCTCATTTGGTTGCTGGGGGAGAGTGAGAGGTCGTATTTGGGTCTGGGAATTTTTTTTTGGTAGCTGATTTTTCTTGTCTCATGAGCTCTATAAGCGGAGGGGGTTCGCCTTTGGCTTCTGAGAGAAATTCGCGGCGTTGGTAGAAATTTTTCCCGCTTGTTGACTTTTCGCGGTTTTTCCTGTTTCAAGCGTACAATATCCTCCCTCTCCCTCGCTCGACAGCAGAATTTTCAAAATTTTGGGGAAAAGTAGGAAAATTTTCGGGGAACTCCAGAAAAAGTGGTAGGAAGGGAAAACCTAAGGAAGTGGTAGGTAAGATGGGGGGGGTAAAGGTCCTTTTTTTTCTTGGCGGTTTTTTAGCCTATGCTGGGCTATGATACCCCCCCCTTCTCGCCGATCCAGCCAAGGGCACGCCATCTTTGTGATCATCACAACAGGGGGGTCGTATTTGCCCGCGATGGAGGGGGGGGGTAAACGCATGGCCCATGTTGAAGTGGAGAGAGCGGCTGATCCCATGGTACAGATGAAAGACAGCCTGCAAAAGGGACGGATGTAGATGACATAAATAAGAATAGGCACTATCGTACAGTTCTAAGTCAAGAATTAAAAACATATTTGCTGAAACACGTTTTCCTCCTTCTCACAAAAAGCTCCCAAGACACTTCGCCCCCCGCCACCCAATCAACTCCTCATCTGGTCTAGATAAATCCCAATCCACTAATCCGCAAAATCTAGAAAAGAATCCATTGCAAAAGCTACCTATGAAAGCGTAGAAATTGAATCCTGAGCAATTTCCTCACAACAAAATCAAACGCAACAAAACAAAACCAAACTCAACAAAAACAAACAATCAAAATAACTCACAATCAAATAAGAAAAAGAATAAGATAAGAAAAAAACTCACCAGGCCAGCTGGGAACCGGAACTATGGATTACTTTTGAATTTTGGCTGTTCGCGGTCAGCGCGCTCATACAAGCTCATTGGTGCGCGCTATTTTACGGCCTGGAGCCAATTTCAAGCCAAACACGTGAAAAGTACCCCTCATTTGAACACACGCATAATTCTTGTTGAAGTGTGAAGCTATCGGAGAGGGGTAAGTGGGAATGAGTAGAGCTAGGTTGGCTCTTATCACCTGAATTGAGCGATTTCAAAAACGTTCCGGTTCCAGAGATTTTCCCCGTTGTGATCATCTTTTGTGATCCATCTGTGATCATTTTTGCGAACCCGCCGATCGCTAGTACGCTTTGGACGTCCATGGCGAAGCTTCATACACGGCCTTTCGTAAAAAAAAGAATTGTGCCGGAAGCTTGAAGATTTCTACTTTCCAGCAAGGTTTTAATTTTCTTCCTAGGCCTGCTATTCGAAAAAATTCCCCGTTGTGATCATTTTGTAATCACCCCCACGACACCGAAAAATCAACCCCTCCGAGGCCATGAAACCTCCGGTTGGCTTGATGACTTTGGTATGCTTCTAAACACCGTTTTTCGTCGAGCATATCAGGTATAGGCCATTGGCGCCACATTGGCACCGCATCACCTCTCGCAATGCGCCATGCATGGGCTTTCACGCAGGTGTTTGAGGTGTAACTTCTAGATAGGGCTTCCCAATTGCAAGCAAATGTGCTCCTACGATCAGAAAAAAATTCCGGGAACCTGTTTCTTTCATCGGTTTTATTAATCGTCACGCAGTCCTTTGCTTAATTATAATTCACGCGCGTGCGCTTGCGGGTGGTGATTGTAGCTCCTATCATCGTCCCTTCCTCGTACGTATTGTCAGTATGCTACACCAGCGCCAGAGTGCTGGACGTGCTTGGGACGTACGTGGTACTGCGACCTCCCCCCCGGGAGGGGGGGGGTCGTACTTGAAGATGGATATAGAGGGGGGGGGTCGTGTTTTTCAGGAAATGATCACAACGCAATGGCGTGCCCTGTCGACAGCTCGATCATATCAGAGGAGGGAGCCTGGAGAGGGGGGGGGGGCTGGTCGTACGGACTGGACCAAAATCCACAGCTAATGATGTGGCTTTCCGTGAACATCAGTTACGCTTGTTCGGCGCGGAAACGCCAACATTGCTAGAAACGTCAGCGCAGCGTAGCGCGCTAACATTTGCTGAAAATCGTGGTCCGTAGGATGTAGTTGTACGAAAGCGTCAGATGGGTATTATGTTTATCTCCCGTATAGGCGGACCTCTGGAGGAGCTTTTTGGCGACTTCAACGCTGAAAGCATCGGTCAGCAGATCCGACATAGTGACTATTATTAATCCTAGTCTAGGCAACATCCAGTGAAAACATGTAAAGCGCCCCCCGATCCTCGAACACACGGGTAGCAAGGCTAAATCGTAAAGGCACAACTCACCTCGTCCTGCCAACATTCTTTCATGCTGCTAACATCACAGCTGTTACATTCATTGATTGGTAAAGTACTACTCAGCAATAATCACATCAGAGTGCACTTTTGAGTGCACTCGCCCACCAATATGAAATAGCTCACGCCTATTAGCATGACCACTAGCGTTTCGAGCGTCTGCCAGCGTCCGCCAGCTTCGGCCAAAGAAGCATAGGTATCGATCTAGCGTCTGCCAGCGTCACAGGCAACCGGAAGTAGGGAGCATTGCGAAGTAGGAGGGCAGCGAACACCTAGATTAGGTGTCGTGAAATTGTGGCGTGTGCAACTGCACCGTACAACTACAGTACACCGTATACCATATTGCATAATTCTTTGCTTTCATTTGTGCGGTGCGGTTGCTCACGCGCCAGTTTCGACGCCTAATCCAGCTGCTTGCTACCCTCCTGCTTCTCCATACTCTCTACTCCCGGTCTCTGGTGGACGCTGGTAGACGCAGTCAGACGCAGGCAGACGCTAGATTGATGCCCATACTTTCCTAGTCGCTGAAGAGTACCGACGTTCGAAATGGTAGTGTACTGGTAGACGCTGGTGAACACTGCCGTGGAGTACGAACGCAGCGTAAAAGGAAAACTCTCACAGTATCGCTACTTCTGCGATTCGTTTACTTCACAAATCGATAACTCCGTCGTGTTCACTATTGCAAAGAATCTCTTGTTCAGTGCATAACACTTCAAGACATGCTGGACATTGTAATGTTATGACAAAAAATGGTGCCGATAATCCTTGCAGTTTGAGTTCCGGAGGCATTGGGTAAAAGATGTATTGGACTACAATGAAACCCAACCGCAATGAGTCACTGCATTACTTATCCCAGAGCTGGGAAGGACGCGGTAGCTCACTTCATTTGAACGTGGCAGCGGCTGCGCTTCTGGTGGCAGATAGCCATTGTGGGACAATTGTGATAATGAACTTGCTCAGCGCAGGACATGAAGATAGTTATCTCAGAGAGATATATCCTGAGAAAAATGTGTTATATGCCACGTTCAAACAAAGCACGCGATCCACCCTGTCCTCCCCTTTTCCATCTCCGGGATTCGCAGTGTACGGTCATGATTTCTGCAAACGATGGGGTCTTAACCAGACGTGGATTACAATACTGCCAAGGCAGCCTGTCCATCAATGATACCATCGCTAGTGCAACAACTGTGTAAGGGTGTTCTTGCTTATGCAACACATGCCACGCGCTCTATCTTGCAGGGATGAGTATGTGCGGTCGAACCACTTATCGCTTACATCGAAACAGCAGAATTATATACCTGTTGCTACCTCAGTTTTGGCAATTCATGCCCGACCTTGACCAAAAATTCTTCGCAGCGGTAAATTTGGCTGAAATGTTGCCCAGGGAGTAATCTGATCCCCTTAACATGAATATTGGACCTGCACGGAACGATGACGTCTGCAACGCGTCACAGACCAGAGTTGACGATAACCCACCTTCGTGGCTCAGGTAACAGGCATTTACTCGTGCTAAGCAACGGGTTCATTCTCAAAGGATAAACGTGTTCTCAGTGACAAGCACAGCTCATCCCGTGCATGGTTAAGCATCACGTCGCGGAAAATCGCCGGTTGGTATGACTCCCCTCCGGAAATGAGTGTCCGTGCGACCCTCCACCTGTCACCCACAGGCTGTGTGGGACATCCCTATTTCTTTTCTCTATTCCCTATTTTTGCGCTTTGTGCTGAGAATGCTGAGAATGGAGCGCTGCAAACCCCATCGTACCTCCAGTGAGCTTCATCCTACTTGATAAACGCGTAATATCAGAAACAATCTTCTGCAGTTGGCGGACGAGAATCGCGATTAGTGAGAAGAATCTACCCAAAACACGCTAAAGCGAACCCCTGTGGATACTCGGCCCGAAAATAACGCGATGTTATTCTTCCAGCGCGAGTTTTTGACTTTTTAATGAGGATAGCTTCGAATGTTCGATTACTTCTGCCAAACGAGGTTGTTAGATGAAACCTTTTATTGGCCTAACGTTTCGACCTTCTCGTCTTCTTCAGAGGCCTGAAAATGGCTCGAAGCTTTTAATTTGTTACCTACCCGACCAAACGCCCTCCTCATTATTGAATCAAACGCCCTCCTCATTATTGATTGGGTAGGTAACAAATTAAAAGCTTCGAGCCATTTTCAGGCCTCTGAAGAAGACGAGAAGGTCGAAACGTTAGGCCAATAAAAGGTTTCATCTAACACCTCGTTTGGCAGAAGTACGAGCATCGACATCATGCCGAGGTTACAAGAAGAGACAACGTGGATAGGATAGCTTCGTTCAGACATAAATAAGAACGCAAACCCACACAGGTTGCAAAACTAGAAGAATTTAGCTTTTCAGAAGCACAATATTCATGTGCTACTTGTACTCTATCAAAAACCTGCC
>MU916431.1:8672-20291 GCA_036418165.1 Cooperia oncophora | reverse complement strand
GATCTTTCTCTCTTTCCCTGCCGCTCCCTCCCCCCCGCCTTCCGTTCACCCTACCCGTGTCGACGACATTTCGATTTTACTTGAATATTTGTATTCTCTCCTCTCCACTTGACGAGGATTGGGTTATCGGGGGCTAGAGTTGAGGTCGTACTGGAGGCGTGTTTTCTTCTTTCTTATCCTCGCCATTCGTTGTCTTTTTTGGCTCTTAAGATGTAAATCGAGTTGGGCAGACGAGTGGGTCGAGAACGTTCCCGCTTCATGCGCCAAGTAGCCCATGACAGCGTTACCCTACTCGCAGGGAAGCAAGAGCTGTCGGAGCCGAGAAAACCTGAAGAACTTCTATACCGATGTAAGATGATCCATTGCCTTTTGTTCCGTGCTGATGAACTTTTCTTTCTGTCCGTTGCCCTCTCTAACCGCAGTGACCCTGTGATCATGAGGTGTTTTTAGGCCTTTTCGAATGATTTTGTGTGAAGCAGGTGTCACAGTGCGTTTTTTCCTCGGAAATGAATAGCTTCAGTGCTATGTCGCAAGCTAACCATCCCCTCTGATCGATGTTCGCCAGGTGCTCCTGTAAAGAATGGATCAAAAAGCTCTGCGCTCTGAATGCGCTTGACATTCGATTTCTCCTTCTGGCATTTGGTTCCGTATCTGGCCTGCAAAGAGGGGGGGGGGCGGAAGAGGGCTTCCAGTGCACCTTGGATTCTTTACCCTCTCATGATTGATCAGATCCAGGATGGATGGAAGACTTGGCGGACCTTGGCGCAAGTCAGTCTTGGACTTGATTCCTGTGCGATGAGGGCGGTAAGGGCGTCATTTGCACACGCTCTTTGCGACGTTTTCTCCAAAACGGTGCCATAAGGGTGGCTATGGCAGTTGCCGAGAAGCAAATGGTCCTTTTTGGGCGGTTTCGCTGAGCCCGTAAGGATTTTTCGGGGCGCAGTTCGGCGACGTTCGGGGCATTTTTACAATCATTGCTTCCTCAGTTCCGGTTTACAGTTTTCAATCTGGTGAAACCTGTTGACTCTTGTGAAACTGGAGTAAGGTCGTCAAGCCATCATGTTGAAACCTGTCAACTTGAGAGGCTGTCTAGGTAGGCCGACACGAAGTAGCAAATGTGCAAAATGCCCCCCGTCGCCAAACTGCGCCATTGTTCGGTTGTCACGTCTCTTTCACTATGAGGGATAGAGGGTAAAGCTTCCGTTGATCATGCCCCTTTTTGGTATGCGGCACGCTACCCCCCTCCCCCCATTCAGGGTAGTGGCTCACAGAATGCGGCGCGACCTGCACAGTAATTTGCGGGGAGGGGGCAGCAGAAGCACAAGTCAGCATGCTCACTTTACCAGACATATCCTATTAATTTATCGTCCCTGGACGGTAGAAAGTTATGTTGCTGTGGGCGGGAGCCGATCAGGAGTTTGATCTCCGGACTTTGCCCACGGTACATCTGCTAATTGCCGTCACAATAGCACCGCGTAAAAGTTATAGAGGGGCTATATCCTCGAGAACCTATGGGATCAAGCAGTACGATAAAATCAGTGTAAGATTGCTTGAAAGTGGGGCCCTAAAGTGTCCGATAACCTTCGTCTAAGACCATTTATCGGCGCGAACTCTCAGGGCAATATCCCGGCGGGATTTGATCATGCACACGTCTGCTGGCCGAGCTTTTTTCGTGCTCTGACTACAGCGCTCCTGTTGGAGTGCATGATGCAAGTCAGCCACCCACACGGCCGTTCGTTCGCCGTCAAATCCGCCTGGCATGGTTCACACTCACTCACGCTCATCAACAACAAGCTGTTCTGGCTGGCTCACAGCTCGACTGTGCCGCTGTTAGTCATCTGTTCGTCGATTGGGACATCCTGACCAGACACTGGTCGTTCCATGCTGCCATATCACGTCACCAATGAGATCGCCTGAATCGCAGGAGCGATTTTGTCGCGAATCTTCTCAGATGCGACAGCGATTTCGCAGTGGACGGCGGTACATCGAGGACGTGCACTGGGCGTGGGTGAGCGAAATCAGCGATCGCGTCATTGACGAGTTGAATGCTGGCCATCGTGAGTTATGGGTTTATGTATTCTGAAGAAAAGGTTATTGCACCCAAGAAACTATTATATCCATTACGATTTAATGTTCTTTATAGATTACTATATTTATTTATTATTTTTTGGTCTCTTCTTATGGTTGGAGGTGCCTAAAGGCAGTGGGCACGATGGCTGGGGGCGGGCGGTTGCTGCTAACGTCACTGGTGGAAAGACTGAGTGGGCGGCCAATTGCCCTCTCGCAACCCTTCCACCTGTGACCTTGCCAGTAAGCGCCCCTCCCCAACCATCGTGCCCATTCAAAGGCAAGTGGTGCCTTTCCCCACGGGCGTGGTCCAAGCATGAAATTCTGGATCTACTCTCGCTTCAGCTCACCAGGCCCTCCATCCTCCAGGATAAGCTAATCATCATCGTGTTTGTATGGAATTCTAAAAAATTGGAATTGTGCATCGGCTGCCCTAAAAATCACCTGGTCGCATTCAAAGTACCACTGCCGTAGATTTTCAGCGGAAGTAGAAGCCACGGCGCATCCCATGAAGGGAATGATAAACACTGAAACTTTTTTTTCGCGCTGCGTCTGACTTCATCCAGAAACACAGTGTCCATTATACTAGTTTTCTGTTGGAAAAATTAAACCTTAGCGGCTAGAAATTATTCCTGGAATATCTTGACCCAAATCGTTCCAGCGTTGATCGGCTTTCTCTTCCCAATCCTCTTTTCCTTTTTCATCCGTTTCCTTCTATTCAGTCATTCATTTTCCGTCTTCCTACAGTCGGCACCTAGGGGGAGCATCCCTTTGTTGTATTCATGCTTTACAGGGATAACACATGTTTGTACACGATTAACCATAGTTCTAGAATTCGGATTGGTACCTTATGGCTTTCACCAAAGCTCACGTAGAAGTAGCGAAACTGCAAAATGCCCCACCCACGCCGGTCTGCGCCATTACTACTTCCTTGAAAACATTTTTCAAGTATATGTTCAGCGCTTTCCATTTCTTTCTACTCCATTTGTAGCACTTTGTACTATTGGAGGAATTCCCACGAATAGTAATAAGTGATCGATAGAATTCTCCTATCACGTCTAGGAAGATTATCTGTCCGACTATCTCTTCCTTTTTTCCTTTTGACTTTGCACTTTACCTTCTTCGACTTTCATACCATACTGTCCCCATTATTCCCAGTAGGGGGTATGGTATTGTCCGAAATGCGCAGGTGTGATTATAGACTTCGCTGCCTTAACGAGCCGCGCCCGAGGTCAGATAACTGATCGGTTCGCTGCCTGGCATCGAAAGCTTGCAACACTTACTTTTGACAAAGTCTGTATCTCACAAAAGTGATACGTGCGAATTAACAGGACTTAGCAAGAGAAACTAGCAAAATGCCAATGCAAAATGCCCCCCCCCCCTATTCCTCTTCAGATCAAAGCCAGAAGCTCCATCCTTATTATAGCTAAATAGTTTCAACAAACCTCTTCCTGTTTGTGAATTAACAAAACTTGTACTTGATGAGTTCAGAACTGATTAGCTGCATTGTTGATTTTGCCCCTATAATGTTATCCAGTTTGTGGTGCTCCCCACTGCCCCTTCCCCGGACCAAGTGAGCAAATTTCATTTTGGGCAATCAGTTCGTCCGTTACCCGTGATTGAGTCTTGCCGCTAAAGAAAATATGTTGACTTCAGGAATTCTTCTTCCGCTGTAAAGGCGAAATATGCATCTAGGTGCCACTACGTTCCGTAATAATGATCGTATTCATGGCGCATCCCTGCTCTCGGAAGTTCTTCTCTTCATGGCTGTTCCCGTGTTTGTTGGGAAAAATTGCAATACTCGGGAGTGCCGATCGATACCGAGTGCCGTTCTGTTTCACGCAATAACGTCCAGCCCATTGTGCACGAAATGTTTTTCGGGCTATTTCCGAGGGTTGCTTCCTTTACTTCGTGTTATCGATTTGCTGCGGTCTCCTCATCACTTGTACCATGTTTTTCCCAGCCGTCATGCGGCACTTTACTTCATTTCGGTCTCATTTTTCTTCCTGTCATTCTGCTTCATCCCTCTGTTTTCTCAGCGCTTTCGGTTCGTTCAAAATTTTCGATTCTTCGGACATTTTAAGAACATTCCTAGTTTGTTGTATTCCTTTTTTTCGACGGTGTTTGCCTTGGGGAGGGGGGGGGGGCTTTCGCTAGTTCCTCTTATTAGTTCATGTTAACTAAGAGGTGTTACTTTGGTAGAACCTGTAAACTCTTGTAAAGTTGCGAAGTGGTTCAAGTGAGCCGGTTTTGTAACATGAATTGACAGGTCTTCACAAGCCTGTGCAAGCTTCGCTGAGTACCATTTAGTGCCCACACCAAGGCGAAATGCGCAAAAAAGTCTTGCCTTTTGCGTTCCTCCTTTCCTTTCCTTCGATTCTTGTACAAATCTGTTGCTCAATTTCCAGTCCGTGCATTCGATCATTCCTTGTTTCGTACTTTCTTCCATTTTTTTCCTTTTTTCATGGCTTTACCTACCGGTGCATTACCTGACGCTGTCCTGCCTGAGTGGGGCATTTTGCATTTTCGTTAGTTCCTTTCGTTAGTACAACAGCAAATTGAACTGGCGAAAGTGCTGATTGACAGCTTACCCTTCGCTGAAACTGAATTCCTGTGAAGCCTGAGCCAATTTGGTTACAGAACTTTACAGGTCTTTACAAAGTAGCCTATACAAGCTTCGTTGTGTAACATTTGATGCCCCCACCAAGCCGATCTGCGCCTGACATTTTCACCTTTTACGTTGCTTTTTTTGATTCTCTTACAGTTGTTTATCCATTTCCTATTCCACCTACCTTTAATGATTTTTTTATTTCGTCCTTATTCTATTTTTTTTTCTTTTTTTTCCAACTTGATCTTCGTGTGCATCCCCATCTCCTTCACAACCTTTTCGTCTGAAAGACGTGGCCAAGTTAGAACATAAGCTCTTTGTCCTCGCAGCTCCAAATGATTTTCACCGGGGATTAGCAACTCGTTCAGCGATACGCCACGCAAATTCAGCGCATAACATTTGAGGTCATATAAGCGTTGAAGCATCATATTACTTGTTACTACTTTTATTTACAGTTGTACATTGTTGTTTATATTTACTATATTATTTTTTGACGGCACACACAGTCCCGTTTTTGTTATTTTCCGTTTCCCATTCCCATTGTCGAAGCATTCTGCTTTTTTTCCATCTTTTCCGCTTGCCTTGTCATTTCCTTTACCTTTACTTTTCCCAAGTTCCCTTTGCTTCGTGATCTTTTGCTCTCTCTTGCTCTCATCGCTCTAAATAAATTATTTTTACCTTTCACTTCTTATCTTTTCCTTTCTCTTCTTGTTTTTTCCTGCTGAATTCTTACCAATGCGCATTTTCCCCCCGGTTTCCCACTTCAAGCGTATCTCCTGCCAGTGCACTTCTTCTCCCTTGTTTTCTTCTCTGGAATGTTCGTTTCTTCTCAGTCGAGCATGGGCGCTCCTTCTACAGCCTGCACTAGTTTTCTAGGCAATGTTTTCTCAAAGGCAGACATGCAAATGTTTATCCATATGCAGATATGTGTGTTCGTCGTGGGGTACTGGGTCGATCGTCAAAACGCTCTCTTGCCTTTTTCGGCAAGATAATTAGCCGGCGCTGTTCGGCTTAGGGAGGGGGACATTTCGCCAGTTCATGTCAACTTGCACGTCTTACCTTGAACAGGCTTATAGGCTCTTGTCAAATGAGAACGAGCTCCTGCCATTGTAATAGTTTCGCAGAAGTTTATAGGTTTCCGCACAAGTCGTCGGCAGAGATCGGTGAGAACCAGCAGAATGCAACCACAAGCTCGAACTCCGCCTATAAAAAATTCGGCAGAGTGAGCTCATGGTCCAGGAGTAGTGGCAGAACCACAATTTGCGACGGAAAAAAGTCTTTAGCAAACCGTCGTAGACCAAAACTTAGGGGCACTATTATACTAGATGCATTTCTAAATCAAAAGGGGTGGGCATGTGGTTCGCAACTATTTTTCTCCTTTCTGTGATCCTCGTTCAGTGCTAATCCTGATTCCGCTCATTCATTTTTGCTACGCCCTCTTATTTGACTTCGCTAAGTATGAACATGCACTTCCCTTCTATTCTATCATTTTCAAATTCTTTTTATTCATTTTCATTCATGGAGCAGCCCATTTGCAAACAAAATTAGGAAATTATGGTGCTTCTGTAAGCTCTTGTTAACTAAGGAGTGCTGGCAATCGCTTTTCATGAAGGCGCCATCTTTTATCAACGTTATTTTTACCTTAATTCAGTTTTTATCTTGTAAACAGTTTTCTATATAATATGGCGAAATTCTTTTTTTATAAAATGTTAACGATTAGTTTTGAATGGGTGGTTAAAGTTGATGACGTTTGTTGAAACCACACAAGCAGTCTGAGGAAGACTCTTCACTCAGCAAAATTACCCTGAAGGGTTTCACGTCATTGGGGTGAGGGCTGCTGAAAAGAGTAGCGCTAAAGGTTTCCCTCTCCTTTATCCCGTCTACTTTTGACCGCGTTTTTTTTCGGGAAGTTGCAGGTAAAAGGTGTGAGCGAGCGAGTTAAACAGTCATGTGAAATTAGACGTCAGGGGAGGGGGGGGGGGGGATTCCTCAGCGCCATGTCGTCAACTGTTTACCCTCTCATATGTTCCCTAGACTGTTAGCACACCTGGCATGAAACTACATGGGAGAATTTTCTGCATTACATTTGGGCGCAGTTCGGCGACGGCGTGGGGGGGGAGAGTAGGCATTTTGCACTTTCGCTAGTTCCGGTTTTCAAGTCTCCCTCTGGTGAACCTGTGAGCTCTTGTGAAGCTGGAGCAAGCTCGTCAAGCCACCATGGCAAAACCTGTCAACTCTTGTAAGCTCACGAAATGGCTCTCTGGATGGGTCGACACTTCGATGGAAAGTAGCAAATGTGCAAAATGCCCCCTCCCCTACCCTCCCTGCCCCGAAATTTGTTCAACAAGAAAAAAAATCAATTTGTTGATGAGTTCTGAGAGGATAGGTTGTCTAAAGTGAACAGGGAACCATTCCCATCAAGATGTTCCCATCGTTTTGATTGTTCAAAGCTGGTTTTTATTGACGATACTGTATTAGATCTTTCAGAAGATGTTCACAATTTTTCGCGGGCCTTTGAAATTGCTCAACAAATATTTCCTAATCGATGAAAAGCTGGAAGAAATAAATAACTAACTATTAAAGTACCCGTTTTGGCCGAAGCTTCCCGAGAGTCAACGGCCTCCCCCATCGTCAAATTCCTCTTTATTCCTTCAGTGCTTTTTTCGTAAACGGAAACATCATTGACGTCGTGCACCTACGCAGCGTTAACATTTTCCGTCTCCCGTTGGTGCTCTTCCTTGACAAAGCGCCCTCTTGAGGCATTCGGAGGCGCGCTCGATAACTCCCTCGCACTTTACCGAAAAAGAAGGGTCCACGCCATGACATTTCCTCAGAAAATGTCTATGCTAGCCAGCTGCCGCCCCACGGGCGCCTTACTTGGGTCGTATAGCTGTGGGGTGACTCGCCTTTTCTTTGGAAACTGTAGGTAAAAAGTGGTGAGCGAGTTACGCTCATCCGGCTCATCGTGTCCTCTCTCTTTCAGGGTGCAGGCCAACTTGGGTAAGATCAGACACAAGGGAACAGCCCACAACCTTACGGAGAGTGTCCTATTATCACAGCACGCCCTGCCGTTTGGGAAGGCTTTGCAGAATACGACCTCCCCTCAAAGGTTCGTTCTCTGCTGGGATCTTTTCCATACCCCATCCTACCTAACGTCTTCCAAAATCTTCTCAACCTCCTACCATGTTTTCGGAATTTTTCCCGGACAGTTAACCGTTAACAGAGAAATGTCAACAACCTGAAACATTTTTCTCAAAAGCAAACACGACCTCCTTCCCTGTAGCGACCAAATACGACCTTCCTCGCTGGGAAACCCTCAACCCGCAACATCCGTCCATTTTTTGAGGTGTTTGCTTGCTTTTACACATTTTTTTCATCGTTTTTTTTGCGCCCTCATTCTGCACACACACAGAGTCTGATGGGCTGGCTTTACGTGCTGGCACTTTAGACACCGCCTCAGTTAAAGGCAGTTGGCACGATGATTTGGTGCTCGGCCTAAAATGCTAGTAGGGCGCTATATAGTGGGGAAATGGCGAAAGAACGGAGTGAAACGTCAAAATCCTGCGAAGAAAGAGCCTCCGTTCTCACTTGATTAGAACCGAGAAAATACTATCAAAATCTGGCATGAATTTCAAATAGTGAGGCTGTACAGTGCCAGTTGAGGTATTATTCGGAATAGGACAGGAGTAACAGCAAATAAAAGGTAGCTGGCGGATGGTTTTTTCGTTGGTTCATCTACAATTTAAGTTTTCCTTGAGCCTTTTTTGTGCTCATTTGTTCTCGCACGTAATACTTTTTTTCTGCACTCAATATGCTACTAAAGATGAAAAAGATTCTATTAAAGCTCCAGCACCCTCGCTTAGTCAACGAGATTTGAGATTTTCTCTCTTTGACTTACTTACTGACCCATAATCTCCTGAGCAGTGAGTCTTCGTCGAGGGTTCATTTTTCCTCAACAATGTAAATGTTCATTTATCCAGTTATTGATCACTCTCAGCTGCTCCATGCGTTTTTCTAATCTCGGGCGATTTTTCGCTTGGCCAGAAACAGCTGTGTTATGAGTCTCGGCGCCATCTGAGTAGATTGGGTCATCAAAGAGGTTCCTTGTCGTGTCAAATTAGAACTGGGGAATGTTTTCTCTTGTACAGAAGTCTGCAGAGGAATTGGATCATTCACACGGAGCTCCTTGTGCCCCTGGGCCCGGGCGCCTCTGTTGAATATTTATTTGTCTTCAAACTTCACACGAGGTTGTTAAGCACAGTAGTAGGCTAACGTTTCGGCACGATTGCCTTCTTCGGAGCCTGGAAGTGGAAACCAATTTATGATTTATACGATCAAATGTCATACCACCCACGAGACCTTCGAGACCCACTAGACCATCCCATAATTAATAGGGAAAAACCAAATACCGTACCTTTGAGATCACGAGATCAGCCCGTTCGACGATGTGGTGCTTTGTCGGCCGTGATCGTATCCAGGATCCGGTGGGAAGGCTAACCTTATATAGGGGGTTAGCTCGCGCGTGATTGACACGCATTCTCCCCTGCGGTTCATTTTTGGATCCGTGACCCGAATCCAAAATGCCTCCAGGGTTTTTCGCGCGGATGTTTGAGTTGCATACGCAAGGATGTTGACCCTGACCTCAAAATCCTCTCCGTTATGACTTTCGACCCTGTGGCAACCAAGAGCAGTCGAGGTACGCGACCTGACCTTCCCATCCAAATGCTCCCTAACCCGCACAAACAGTGGTCTAGCCGTCTCACCTATATATTCGTCTCCACATTTTTGACATGAAATTTTGTAGACCGTAGGTTTATCGAGAACCGGACATGGCGACTATTCTCCTCTGTATTGCGCTAAAATGGTGTATTTTTTGGGATATTGTTCGAATTTTCGTTTATTTCTGTTGTTTTGTGTGAGGGGATCCCACCCCGACACTCCGACACTTGGATATAGGCGTCAGTACTGGTCACAGCCATAGCTACATGCATTCTCTCTCTCTCTTGACGCGCAAATCCGGTGGATTCAGGGTAGGGAACAGCATCGAGATAGCAGAAAGCATGGTGCCCGGCTCCTCCCTCCCTCCTCCTCCCCATTTTCTCCCTCGATGCGAACCTCCCCTTCCCCTATCCCACCTATCATCTTCCTTAATTCTGCCACTCAGAGTTTTTTGGTTTCTGCAAAAATTCTTCCACTTTTTATTCCCAGAAACCATCTTATTCTCGAGCAGGTGGAGGGGGAGGGATGAGGTTGGGCGGAAAAGTGTAATGCATATGAAACAGGAACGCGCAAAAAGTCGGCAACAAAATGATTTTTTCGCTGCTCGGAAAACTTCCTGCCATGGCCAGGTACGACCCCCCCCCCTCATCCACGCTCCTTCCCAACAACCAAGTATGGTTCTTTGCCATGATTCAAAGCCGAGAATTATCGTTCCATTTGGGTGAGCTTCTGATGTTGGGCTCTTACTTTTTCACCTCTCCGTTTTCAATGAAATTCTTGTTATTTTCTGCGCCAAAGTAGGTGAGTGGGAGCAATCGGCCGCCCGTCTGTCCAAAAAGGCTGATGCTTAAAGAGCAGGCGAGGAGGGTTGCAGAGGGATAGTCTCGCAGATTAGACATATTTAGTCTCCACTAATTCGATACCGATGGGAGGGATAGAAAGGCGCTGGCGAGTGGTCCTCCCCTCCTCCAGCTTACACGTCCTAAGGGTTTGACACCTTGTCATGTAAGGTGGCTGAATACCGCGCCCAAATATAGATGGCGTGCCTTTTTTTCACCGTTTGCAGAATTGGAAAATAGTCCATTCAAGGTACAGCCGATATGTATCGAAGGGTTCAGCGTGTTTTCCTTCGATTGGAGGTCTTGAGATACGCGTGACGCGAGCGTAGGTCCAGAATTTGGTCACTTGTAAAGAACTTACTTGCCGTACTCCTATATTCGACTTTTTTTTCTTGAATATCTTGTTCTATCATTGCCGCTATTACAGTGCTTGAATCGGCGCCGTATTCGGGGAAAGAAACTGAGGGATTGGATCGCTCTAATTGAGTCTACTTCTCCCAGCAAGGCACATCGGTTTTGGAATCCCCAACAGGGGGGGTCGTATTTGGCCGCCAGGAAGGGGAGGGGTCGTATTTGGGCTGAGGAAAATTTATTTTGATAGTTGATTTTTCTCGCTTCGTCGTATTTACTTTTTGGCCTTCTAGGAGTTATGGTTGACTTTTCGTGATTTTCCTGTTTCACATGTGCTATTTACCCCCCCCCCCCGCCCCCCCGCTCGACGGCTCGATTCGATGAGGAGGGACAGAAGGCCGGAGGGGGGGGGTCCTACCAACCCTCGTGCTCGAACTGAGCCTTCGGTTGGGAAGGGACGCAAAGACACTGTGGACCCCCACCCTCATCCTCTTCCCCGAATACGTCAACCCCTTAAATCGCTTACGTGAGAACAAATAATTAATTCGATCAACCATGTAACCGTTCGAAATCAGTTCATCATTGCAGTTGTGAAGCTCAGTCCGACACGATCTGAATCGTTCTCGTCAATCGATAGCGTCAGTACCAGAAAGAAATTCAAACTTGCTGTTGAAAATATTAAACGAGGAATCCTCTGTATTGCTGTAGGTGGTTTTTCTTGGAATTCTGTCATGAACCGTCAGGTTTCAGGGTACGGTGAGATAGTTTCGAATTTTTCAGCCCTTATCCGACTAGTTTCGGAGTATACAGGTGGAGCGCCGGACTTCGTGTAGAAACGCCGTAAAGATATTTATGGCTGTTTTTGCTTGCCTGTTGTCGCCTACGACCTAGAAACATGCCTTTTTGTGTTCGCCGCGATGAATCCCGATTGTCTTTTTACGTACTCCATGGCATTATCCGAGCGTGCTGATTGACGGTGAACGCGATCCGAACCATTTGTGTATCGTGCTAAAAAACATTATGATGGACAAGCTC
>MU916430.1:3151-14734 GCA_036418165.1 Cooperia oncophora | reverse complement strand
AATAGAGAGCCTGAATCATAATACATCACAAAAAAACATTTCAGTACTTTCAAATCTAATTTCTAGGCTATAGTTCATCAAACCCGCGGCGCGACATCGCGCTCAAACTAGCAAAGCAAGCCTAGCTAGATGACCTGACGCTTTGCAGCATTGTCATGTTGCTCAAGCTATGTCGTGGTGCAAACGACAACGCTTGTAGCGCCTCTTTTGTCACTCTAACCGTTGCTCCACTGCGCTAAATCAGGCCCCGATTTTTACAAATCAGTCCAAAAGTATGGTAAAAATTAGAAAAAAGGCCCAAAAGCATTCATTACAGAGTACATCTGAGGGAACATTCCACGATAACCGCATAGGCGAGAACTCGTCACCACTCGGCCTTCCTCATTGATGCGCTCCTATTTCCAGAATGTAAAGGGTGGTGCTGGTCACCGGCAACATTTTTTAATAAAATGAGAGGAGGGTGCCAAGAGAAAGGTAGGTGGAGGTGAATCCCCACCCCAGTCGTGATCTCACGCCCTTCGTGACCTTAGTGCCATGCATCTCTAATAGACGTGGAGCTACTGAAAAAAACCTGCAACTCTTTCGAGAATACGACTTCAACTGTAAATAAAGTGAAAACAAGCGTGTGCCCCCCCCCCTCCACCTCCATCCACGATTGAGTTGTTAAGTGTTAACTGTAAGGCTGCGTTCATACTTCGCGCGCGACTTGGCGTATCAGGCAGGTCACGCCATCGCGTTGTGATCATTTCCTGAAAAATACGACCCCCTCTAGTTCCATCCTCAAATACGACCCCCCTACCTACCACTTTCCTAGATTTTCCCAACTTCCTACCACTTTTTCCATTTTCCCGAAAAAAATTTCAGTTTTTCAGCCAAGAATTTTCCGTCGAGCTAGGAGGGGGAGGGGTATATACCCAATGTGAAACAGGAAAATTTCTCAGATTTTCCCTAACCTCCTACCAGTTTTTCCGAAATTTCCCGAAAATTTCTGGTTTTTCCCCAAAATTTTGCTGTCGAGCGGAGGAGGAAGGGGAGGGGAGGGGGGTCGTCAGGATTCAACTATCATTTTCAAGTATCGGTAATAGTAGTTGTATAGATCTTCAGCAGTCCTCTCCAACAATGATCAAATACGCATCCCCTCTCCTCGCGCGTCAATACTACCCTCCCCCTCCCCCCACCGCTTGTGCATCGTGCTCAAGACTGGGTTGCCCTGGTATCAAGACAAGCTCAAGCATGCTGTGAACGAAAAGCGATTAGTGATGAAATATTGGAACTGGCGTTTACCGAACTGAAAGAATCGTAGTCGTATGGGTGCCGAGCGGATAACTATTTTGCCGCTTCGCTCAAAACTTATGCCAAAGTGCAAAGATAATGAACGCAGCCTGACTTGCATATTAATATGATAATGTATATCAGACTTGCTCTCACCTTGATCAAACTTTAATATTTTGACGAAATTCTGTACCATCGCCACAATATTGAGATTATAAAGTAATGCAGTACGTTTGAAACGTAATCTCAGTTAGAATGTAATAAAGAAAATAATTTATTAATTGTTACAATTATGAACATGACCTGGCAATGGAATCAGAAGCATATTTTCATGGACAATTTATAGCATAGCCTAAACCAAAACTCTTATCCCAGTTTGCAGAATATCACATCACTCTAAGCCATATCACACTTCTACGAATTCATGCGTGCGGTCGTGTTGCGGTCGGAACGGCCTTGTTGCTGTAGCTTTTCTCGAGGCCGCGATAAAGGAATGAAGGATTTGTGGGAGCGTCACCATGCACGACAAGTGCTGCTACCAACTACAGTACTGTATCACAATTATTTCACCAAAACCTTATACACCAAGTCTATCTTATATTGCAGACATTATCAACTTAAAACAATGCAACGTGAACAAGTAATGCATAAGTGTACTTGACAGCATAAATACTAAAACCTTTAAGAAGCGGAATCACACAGCAAAATGGGCAACGTCGGTAAATCGTGTCCACATTAGGTGGAGATTAAACGTGCGGTTGCGGAGCAGCTTACTCGTCAGGTATTGGAACATAGAGGTGGGTGGATCACACGTTAGGCAGCGTTCATACTTCGCGACAGCCGGCGATCGCCGCGATCGCCGCTGCTGTCGCGAAATATGAACGCTGCCTTATGATTCATGTCTAGACGCCTTTAGCAATTCGATCTGGTGCTTCGCCACCGCACCCCCAACCTCCACATACTGTTAACAGTGCAGATTAGATACGACAACTTGAAATGTTATATTATTGAACTATCACATAATAGTACCGAAAAAAAGCTGGCGCTAAAGTAGTAGAGATGGTGTAGTGTGGAACGAAGAACCACCCATTTTCTGTTCGTGTGCAACCTCTTTATCTAAACTCACCAAGAAAGATCTCGCTGAGAGGGACTGGACGAGCAGGAGATGGGAATGGTCTTAACTCGCAGGTGACCTCCCCACTACTTTATGGTTAGTAGTGAAAGTGTTGTGGAAAGCGGAAAAGGGGCGGGATTCGCCAGAAACCATTTCACTAGCTAGAAATACCAGTAAAGAAATCAACATCCGTGATTCTTCATGAAATCGATGTGACGCTCCTTGACCTTTGCAATGATCTTCTCTTCAATTTCCACACCGTTTTTCATTTGCTCCTGAATTGACTGGAATCTCTGGAGGTAAATTAAAGAGAAACTACTCATAGCACAACTAGGGCAGGGGCGGGAGATCCACATTGCGGCGACGAGGCGTCGCCGTGCGCGGCAGTCGCACCATTAGCTGGCTGGTTTAATGCCAGTGGGTCATAACTTGCTATACCGTGCAGCATTATTTCGAGTTATCTCGTTAGGAAAATGGCCACTTTCGAGCATGGATCTCTCGTCCATCATCCAAACAGATTTGTGCCAGACTACTTAAGGTGTGGAGCGTTACTTTCAGCACCAGTAAGGGTATTCCCTCGTTAGTTGACTATACAGATACAGGCACAGGGAGGTCATAACTGAGAGACGCAGGCGTATAGAGAGTCGAGAGAGTCGACGCGCCGCAGCACTGTCACGTTAAGTGGATTAGATCCTAGTGCGAACGTTGTCGCCTAGTGCGAACGTTGTCGCTTGCAAAGCCTATTTTGCCACATTTCGCCTGCCGAACTTTTGAGGAAGGGTTCCACACCTGTGACTACTCAGCTACGGAATTTACCTACTTTTTCGACATCCATCTTTGAACTTCAATACGTCCCCTTGTTAAGACACATTGGTACGCTCATACACATTGAGGGTGTATGAGACTATCAGCCCCCCAGATGTCGATGTGTCGTGGTCCCCCCGCCCAAACATGCCCAGGAATGGAGATACAGGGCCGTGAAACACGCTAATTCTTCCATGCTCCGCCCACTGCCTTTTTACGGCGCAGATTCCCGTCGTTCATAACATCCGTCGTAAGCGCGCCTGTCGCGTGCGGCTCCTTGGCACTTTGCCAAGTCCTTTAATTGCGCTCTCAAATACAAGTAAAACGCAATTTCCTGATGCGGATAACATTGGAGGTGCTACAAAATAAGAACAGAAGATGATGACAAGGGGCAGAACTCAAGAGCAACTCGGCTGCATCTGCAGTATCCATCAAGGGCCGCGCATTCCACAAACATGAAAATAAAACAGCCGCAAGCCGTAATCCCACTCGTTTGTTCTAAGTATTTCTATGGCTTTGGCGCCGGATCGTAGAAATTTACAGGCCAGTTTATCTAATTTGCCTTTCCTTGATTTTTTTCATTTTTGTTTTGTTTACATTTACATCGCTGTGCTTCATTTCTAGCCCTGTGTCATCTTCATCTCCTTGTACATGGATTTTGAAGCATGAGCAATACCTAAAATTTCATTCGCATCAGGAATTTGCGTCTTGCTTGTATTAAACTAAGGAGTATGCCGTTTTTATTCTCATGTTTCGTGGAAATACGTGGCCTCGCAGGGAATGTTGCAGAGTTTCATGGAAATACGTGGCCTCCGAGGGATGTTGCAGAAGTGGCACAGTTGCTTTTAAGTTCTGACCCTCGTCATCATCTTCTGTTCTTACTTTGCAGCACTTCCAGTGTTATCCGCATCAGGAAATTGCGTTTTACTTGTATTTGAGAGCGCAATTAAAGGACTTGGCAAAGTGCCAAGGAGCCGCACGCGACAGGCGCGCTTACGACGGATGTTATGAACGGCGGGAATCTGCGCCGTAAAAAGGCAGTGGGCGGAGCATGGAAGAATTAGCGTGTTTCACGGCCCTGTATCTCCATTCCTGGGCATGTTTGGGCGGGGGACCACGACACATCGACATCTGGGGGGGGCGGGGGCTGATAAGAGCTCATACCCCTCAATGTGTATGAGGCGCTACCATGATGTTCTAAGCCCAGCTGAAATGTGCCCTATATGCCCTAGTATATTATGACTATTCAGCTAAAAAGGAATAAATTTTCAAAACTTTTCAAAATTAATCACTAACCTGGTTCAAGTCGATGTCTTCCGTGTTGTGGGCATCCACCAAAACCACATGAACTTTTCTGGTTTGTAGAATATTTCCGATAACCAACTGATGCTTGTATTTCTCCAACGCACCGCGTGCTTTTGAAATCAGTATGGAATCATCGGTTTCTATAGTCCCTGAAAATGACGAATTACTCGTAGACACACACAGTCGAGATTTGAATCAGCTCGGAATGCTTCTCGTCAAAGCCCAATATGACCCCCTCTGATGGATTCGCCTTCAGAGACGCTCCCACTATTCATAGGCCTTAAACTACTTTTGTTTTAAGCAATATTCAACACACGACGAGTTTCGAAGTAGGATTCACAAATCTTTAGGGAAGCTTAAGTAAAAGATTTTACCTTGAACGATATAATGAAGGCCTTTGGCACCAGTTTGTTGACAATTTTATCGATAGCTTTTGGAGCAAGCTGAGAACGTAGAATGTTAGTCACTCCATCACCGACGATTGAATTTTGTGGCGTTGGCCTAAATTGGAACATTAGTTTTGTCTTGGGGGGGGACGACATCGGCGTTCACCAACTTGGCCCTGTCATAGCACTCTCCAAACACAGGAGCAAGGCAAATGTACTGACCGTATTTGCGAGCAACAAGGAGCGTGGCTGCCCTCAGAGCATTGCCCATGGACACCCCTTTTCAAGGTCGAAATATATAGATATGGACGTAATTAAATGTCGCTACGAGTTGTAATTCAGAGAAAGAATTAAACGCATCACGTAGAACATTTTTCGACTCAATAGCATATTGCTCCGTATTCTACATTGGGAACAGCCACCTTGCCTGCGAACGATTTCCCGCCCCAATAGGAGAACCCAGAATGAACAGGCTCACATAGCACTCACAATCTTTTCTTCTTCGATGTAGAAATCTGAGACTGCTGCGGCTAAGTATAACAATGCTCGTGATTTCAATGGTACCAATTGTCGACTTATCTAAACATGAACACTCAGAAATTTCAGTGGAAATAGAACGAACCGCTTACCTCGTCTAAATAGAAGAAGTAAGACTCTAGAGTTGAAAATGGGACGTACAGAATGCGATCTTTGTACATAGCCCTCAATTCGATGGCTTCTTTGATACGAGGCAAGTGCATACATACTACCTATAAATTTGGATAGTGTTTGCTTCGACCTTGCAGAGTAAGTTGTCTCTGAGGATTGGACGTTCTCAGGCGCTAAAATGAGGGGTCTATTCCGTAAGCCTGCAACTTAGCCTGATACGAAGCTACAATATGATCCTCGCCACGCAGACTCAATGGCCCTTTTATAATAGTCGAAGTCAACATGTAGCTCCCTTTCATTACATATGATATTGGGTTGGCACATAAGTACTTTCGTTTTTTTTCAACCGGAAATTTCGTTCCAAAGATGAAATGTTTTGCTAGCAAGCTTGATATCATCTGATAGGAAACTTCACGTAGTTTTAGAATATCAAAACGGCTTCGGTTGAGGGAATAATTTTTGTGGATTTTTTAGTCGTTGAAGTTGAAAGCGAAGTCGGCGAAAATTAGCACCTTCGACAACTGCCTCTATTTACGTATAGTCGAAGTGCTAAAATCGCTTAAGCTGCTCCATACATTTGGAAAAGGTCGAGCTAGAAGTTCCAGCAAGGGAATCTCACTAGGACGCTTTGGAACGAATTTCAAGAATTTTGAAGTTACCAACCTTCACCTCGCCGATATTGGGCAGCTCACGTCTATTCCGACCTTTGAAATTTTATGCAATTATGTTTCGCTGATATGTTTTGCATGTTCTGATAGCAAATTTCGTGCTCTATAACACTGCTATAGAAATCTGTTCTCCAGAGGTGTTTGCTTTCTGTTAAGTTCAGGTTATCATTACGGAACGCGAAGTCGTTGAGAACTAGCGTTCCCGTTCTCCACGAATTTTATGCTAACATTTGAATGTTTCGCTAATGTGTTCTATATGTTCTGATAGCCAATTTCGTGCTCTATAAACACGCCATCGTGCAGTTATTTTGAAAAATCCGTTTGATGAACCTTTTTTTTCAGGTGGATAATATGGAATGTCAGGTCGATAAGCATCAGCACTTCAGACATCTCCTCCTTTTCGCATTCAACAGAGGTATCAGTACCATTCTTGAAGCGTCTGAACCAATTTTGGGCTGTTTTCCGCAGAGGAGAGAGGACATCTTCTCCGTACACTTCGCGAATTTCCCGAGCAGCATCAGCAGCTCTGATACCTCTGTTGAATGCGAAAAGGAGGAGATGTCTGAAGTGCTGATGCTTATCGACCTGACATTCCATATTATCCACCTGAAAAACAAGGTTCATCAAACGGATTTTCAAAATAACTGCAACGCAGTGTTATAGAGCACGAAATTGGCTATCAGAACATATAGAACACATTAGCGAAACATTCAAATGTTAGCATAAAATTCGTGGAGAACGGGAACGCTAGTTCTCAACGACTTCGCGTTCCGTAATGATAACCTGAACTTAACAGAAAGCAAACACCTCTGGAGAACAGATTTCTATAGCAGTGTTATAGAGCACGAAATTTGCTATCAGAACATGCAAAACATATCAGCGAAACATTCAAAAATATTAGCATAAAATTTCAGGTGGAATAGACGTGAGCTGCCCAATATCGGCGAGGCGAAGATTAGTAACTTCAAAATTCTTGAAATTCTTTCAAAGCGTCCTAGTGAGATTCCCTTGCTGGAACTTCTAGCTCGACCTTTTCCAAATGTATGGAGCAGCTTAAGCGATTTTAGCACTTCGACTATACGTAAATAGAGGCAGTTGTCGAAGGTGCTAATTTTCGCCGACTTCGCTTTCAACTTCAACGACTAAAAAATCCACAAAAATTATTCCCTCAACCGAAGCCGTTTTGATATTCTAAAACTACGTGAAGTTTCCTATCAGATGATATCAAGCTTGCTAGCAAAACATTTCATCTTTGGAACGAAATTTCCGGTTGAAAAAAACGAAAGTACTTATGTGCCAACCCAATACATACATAGAATTTCCCGACGCAATACGGCTTGGAGGGGCACCTTATGGATTCGCTCGTTCCTTTTGTTAGTTCATACTAATGTTAATAACAGACTTGTTAATAACAGGTCTCATTTTAGTGAGACCTGTAAGCTCCTGTGAAGTTTCGAAATGATGAGAGTGAGCCAACCATTCGGCGCCCCTACCAAGCCGACCTGCGAATGTGCCCTTTCTTGTTTCACAGTCTTACGCACTGAATAACACCACCGAGCACATTATATACTTTTACAAGTAAAGTTTCCGAGACAGCACGTAATTTTGAACGGAATGTCATGATATCTAAAAGCGCTGCGATTTCTGCACCCACAAGGTGGAATTGAACCAGGTATTATTCCATGAAGTGATAATCTCAAAGAAATGCTTGTGTGTATCCGCGAAGACTTTCATAAGGCCCTGAAGCTACACACTTCGTTTAGGAATCAGTCCCGGACGATCTCTGTGGTAGAGCGGAAAAAAACAGTAATGAAAGAAAGGATAAGTTGGAACACACCCGATCGCCGTCGACCTCTAGCGATTCAAAAATACGTGGAAAGTTCCGCGAAAATGGTTTCAGTGATTCTTCCCGGTGTAGAAATATCACTGCATAATCGGCTTTCAAGAAGTATCTGAAAGAACTGCCATGTCATCCATCCATTCACAAGAGCCCTCTCAACCCAGTTCACAACAATAAATAATGGAGCTGGTGTAGTTAGTACTCGTCTGGGCCAGCATCGGCCCTAAGAAGCGTAAAATGATGAGTGGCCCCAAGTTCCTTGGCACCCAAGACAGACTTTAATTCCGACACAGAATGCCCATAAACAGCCAGCTAGGATGTGTTCATACTTTGGCATTTGGGAGGGAAGGAGTTGAAGAAAACCGGTGTTTCGACCTTCTGGGCAAATGCGCGCCAAAGGAGTTCATCCGGATCTATAGACCTCGGGCGCTAGTGCTCGCTCTTCCCAACCTATTCTCGAGTCCCTAGCAACCGGGATCGATCGATTCCTATCTAGTTCCTTAATCTTCACTTTCTCGTGAAACATCGAGCCGCCGATTCTCCTATTCTCCTGTCGCTAAGTACGAGCACTGCTTTACTGGTGGTCATTTTGAGAGAATAGAGCAAATGGTTCCATCTTAATTTCCAAACATTTCTAAATTTGAGCATGTTCTCGTAAAAACTCACTCTGCACTAGCTGCACCTCGTGTGCCCATAGAAAAATTGTCGATGAATCTTACGCAGTTCTTTTCCAAATTCACTTTTGTTCCACCGCTCTGAAGAATGGCTTACATGTCGAAAGAAAGGGAAGCTCGAAGAGTCTCAACTATGGGGTTTGAAGCAAAAACAGCAAACATCAAGCCAGGTAAGGCAAGAAATTGGATTCGTCTGGGATGATAGAAACCACAGCGCATTGAAAAAGTTACTAAGATCCAGAGTGGAAGTAGAATGCGTGCCGCATCCCATAGAAGGATTCACGACAAAATCTTGATTCTTGATAATCCACAGCACGATTAAATTCTAGTCTACGGCTAAGTATAGCATTACGCTGCCACGACCTATTACAATGAACTGATTTAGATCCTGTATAGGAGAACTTCCAAAATATGGCCCCTCAACATCATCCCTCCTTGCAAATTCCTATCAACTCGTGGAAGAGGACATCTACTATCGAACTACAGGCAAAAACAGCTACTTCAGCTGATCGGGAGGGGTGGAAGGTGGACAGGCGAAAAAGCAGGCCTTTAGCAATATGCCAAAGCAAGCCTTTGGCAACATGCCAAATATGGCACCCTCCCATCCCTGAAGGAAGATGCCCATCGATTATGGGCCCATGACAAACTGTACAACAGGAACTCACCTACCGTGATGAAAGCTATCGGTCTTTCTGCGTTCTCTTCGAGAAACGCCTGAACCTTCCCAGCAACTGACTCAAATTTCGGCATTTTCAACCCTGCAATTGGTGTATGGTAACACATTTCATCCAAGCTCTAAATGAGGAATACTCTCGGACGTATTCCTGTTCATTTCATGCCATAATGCAAATATTCGAACAATTTATCTTTACAGCATTCTACAAAAACCAAATAAATACTAAGACAGCATGAAACGTTCTCATAACGTTTAGAGATCGGAAAACAACGGAAACGCGCTTATCAGTACTCCCTTATCACGTGGGAAGACCAATGAAATTAACGGCTTTGCACAATTAAACAGGATGTATGCGATTGTCAGCAGCAGTTTACGTACAAAAGAAAAAGATCTGATAGGGACTGATAAGAGGAACTTGCATGAAACCATATCGCCGGTTCAAATGGCTCAAATGGTACTGGAAAATGATGCTGGGGTCGCGAAAAGTTGTGCCGCGAACATAACCCAGCCATAACTGGACCATTGGACTCCCCATCACGTAGGGCCCAACGCTGAGCACGGTGAATCGAAGATGCCAGGATACCCAGGAGGCGAATCTTGTCATCATTCTGTTACTTAGAGTCCCAATCTTGTACACGGTAGCCCACAACGCAATCGGATGAGAAGTGCAACTCTAGTAAGTCCGTTGCACGGAGAGGATGAAAGATAGCGACAAGGGTTCTGAGGACCTCAGCAGTCATAGTGGCTCCGCCCACCACCAGTGACACCCCAAATACGAACTTCACTGCGATTATATTCATAATTGCTTGCTATTTTGTGCCAATCGCCTACGCTTATATCACTGACGACAAGTCCTTGCACTTCCCAGTGAGCTATCGTAAAAGAGGGGCTACGCGATCGCGATCAAATTATCTGAAATGGGCCAAGCATGTAGTAGTCCAGGTCCCAATTACAGGCCTAGTCACACGTACTGTTGAACGGAAAAACAGAAACAGGGAACAATCTGCCTCTTACGCTCTTGAATGTATATGAGCTTTTCAAGGAACTAAAACAACAAAGCACTTCGTAATGTGGTGATAAGAAATTCAGGTGCATTTCACGCTGATCGAATGGGAGGGGTTACTTGGGATCAGAAAACATTACCGGCGAGCGCAGGCGTCGCGTGCTTACTGTTGCCGCAGCGACAACGCGGCGAAAAAGAAACAAAAGCCCAGCGATGTTTCACTGCCGTGTTGAGGCAATGGATTTCCTGGCTTTCTAGCTTTGAGCCGTAGAACGGTAAATAGTAGGAAAATGGGGAAGGTGAAAGAAACAGGTGGTGAGTGATTAACAGCACCAGGTCAAGGAAAGCAACTAAAAAGCATATTCCAAAGGCGGAACATTTATTGAGAGATATGCCGGTTCCACTGTGATTACACATTATGCTTATCACAGCGCGCTCCGGCACTACTGATTGAAGGCGAACAAGGGCTGTTTAGAGGTAAACTATCAAATTGCATTGGGAGCGCCAGTCCAAGTTCTTCGTCGCACTAACCCAGCGACTCAGCACTCCTCGCGCACGCGCCACCGGTCAGTTTCTGTCTCCCCAGGTTACGTTACCGCTATGGCCTTCTCATTGATAGACCTCGTGACAGTGAGGGAAAAGGCGAACCAATGAGGGAAGTCGATGGTCCAAGTGACACCACCCAAAATGACCAGCGTGGTATGAGCCTTTTCACATGGATCAATCAGAGCTCATTCAATTCAGCGATTATAAAAGTGTACCAGAAGAACCAATACGAACCTAATTACATAGAAAAAAAATAGAACATATCAACAAGCATGAAGAAACAGAAAGTGCCAGATTTGTGATGTCAGAACGATCACTTAGCCTCTTCAGTCTTTTCAGCGTCCGTCTTCGGCTCCTCTTCGGGTTTCTTATCCTCTTCAACAGGTTTCTCCTCTTGTGGCGCTTCTTCCTTCTTTTCCTCGTCTTCCTTTTCTTCAGGTTCCGGTGCCTTAGTAATCGTGTCCTTGTCATCCTCATCACCCATCACTAGTTCCGCCAAAACTGGCGTCTCTTCTACGATCTTTTCGCGTTCGGCGGCTGGAAAGCAGGTAAATAAATGGTGCGGACAGGGCGATCACCAGGAATGTCAGAAAAAGCCTTACCGAGCCTTGCATTAATCTCATCTTGCTTCTTTTTGTATTCTTTAT
>MU916429.1:2737-14193 GCA_036418165.1 Cooperia oncophora | reverse complement strand
AGCTTCCGTGACATTTTCAGAAGCCTCACCGCAGCCACCACTAGAAGACATTGAAGCCTTCTCGAATCACTAACCAGAAATCTTGAATGTAAGAAAGAAGATGAAGTGCACGAAACAGTGGCACAGTTCGCTATAGTTGATATCATCACAATCAGTCGGGGCGGTGTCAAGTACAAGGAATGAGCCCACCCTGAGCGGTTTCACCGCTGGTTTTTCCTTCTAAACTGGTCATTAGCCGATCACTTTTGGATGAAAAAAGAGTTGGAGACGAGCTCGTCTCGCATCTCCTGACACCGCCCGAGTAATTACGACGTTATCAACTACAAAGTAAAAAGAAGCGAAATAGAAAGGATGTGTTGACCCTGTCAAGCGGTTATCTCACGTTCCCATAAAATCCACCCACTTAGAGGAACTGATCAGTCAGCAATTTTTAAAAGATCCTGTTAGGAAGGGTGAGGTACTTCAACGGTTATCTAACGAGGGTGCCCGATAAATATAAAAGACAGACTCATGCATATCATAATCTAATCGTTACACCTTACAAGAAGAGATACCTAAAACTTAATATCGAATCCGCTCAGAGAGCATTTATACTTCGCGAGCCGATCGCTCAGATGGCACGACCCAAGCGACCGTATCGCGAAGGGTGAATGCGTTCTCTTCGCAAACTCTCATTTCATATGTTCCTCAGAAGACAATCGTGATTACACAATGGGTAGAACTTCTTGTTTGCACAGACGGTCCGCAATCCCAAAGTTATCCCTTTTCGGCTCCAGAGCGACGAGCGAGCTGCGGCTTTGCCGAGTCGAGGTGGTACGAACACACAGCGAAAAGAGGGCGTGCTTGGACGAGTTCTCATTAGTTGGTATCAGAAAGATATAAATCTTTTCCCTTATGACCACAGTCTCACATTTAGGAGGAAGATTTGGAAAGGGAAGGGGAAGAGGACGTTTGACCCATCAGGGAGCCTCTAGAAAGGAGGTATATTATAGGGCAGTGGGCGGAGCATCGCCTTCTTCATGACCGTTCGGCGCCACTAACGCGTTACCCAGCTCAACTATGTTAGCCCTGAAATTCCCCAAACTACTTAAGAGAATCTGAAGGTTGCTCCCCGCAAAATCGATAGCTATCCTGAGCATTTCTCTTTGATAAAAACGAAAAATAGAAACAATGGAGGCAATTCGAATTCACTGTGTGGTGAGGCTTCTGATAAGAGTTAGCCTGCGTTCGACATGTGCTGAGACCGACAAGAGAAAAGTGCCGATCACCATCAGAGCCTAGCATCGAACTACGACATTCTTATGGCTGTGGCAAATCGAAAAAAGGCCCAAAGAGTTCCTCCCACAATGCTGTGGATGTATACAAAACTGGTATGATGATTGCATGACTTGTTTTCGAAGGGGGATACATGATTTAGGAGCAATGCGGACTCAACGTCATACATACAATCTCTGTAGAAACCCTTCGAGGGTTTCTACATAGATTGTTTGTCAGATCCTCTGCGTACTTTGTCTAGTGCTAACATAGCTGAGCTGGGTAAATGGGTTACCCTTCTTCCCTGAGGCCATCTTTGAATTAGTTTAAGTCGATAACAACAACACCAAACAAACTTAAACACGAAAAGAAAACTCAAAAATTATGGAAATTAAGCCAAGCGGTGCGACTAGGCGTCAATTGTGCGGCTTTAAGTGACTCGCGTAACATACATTTTGATCGACGCCCAGCCCCCTTCGAGGAATCATGGCTTCCAGCCGTTCTTTCTCCTAGTTTTCCCTTTAGAATGCTGTCGCAATATTTTGATGATCACTAATATTTCGTAACATGCTTCCCTTTTCTTCGTTACTCGTCTTTATCGGAGAAGCCGGAAAAGAACATTTGGGTATAAGCGGACAGCTTTTGGAGAGGCAGTAAACTTACCCTCCCTGATAAGTTGATACCCAATCCAAATGCACCGAGATAATAAACGACAAAGTCTTAAATGCCTTTGCGCTAGACAATGGCCACTTACTTTTAACATGGCCACTTTCGCATAGACAAGATCGACAAGTCGACCAACCGACAAATTTTGTTGGCCATATACGACTGTGGGGCCATATAGGCTGCCTTTCAGTAATCTCCATAAAAATAATTTTCATAGGAGTTTTGATGCTTCCACTACCCATAGATATCTTGATAGAGGCAGTTTTACAAAGGAAACTTAGTAACTGTAGGGGTGGGGGAAAGGATCGAAAGGATCCTCTGTGCAAACTGCGATTATCGCAACTAAGACGACGACTCCCACCTTGGCCCAAAGAATAGACCCCCATCAGCGGGTTTGGAGATCTAATACTTGTACATAGCCGGGCGTAATCCGTAAAGACCGTCTTCACTTTCTCGCACCACAGTGATGGGATCGAGGATTTCCAACCGCCATCTATAAGTTTCGTTTTTTTTTCATTTCATTTTTTCAACTATCAACGATGATCGCTATGGTACGAGGACGGAATTTCTACTACCATTTGATGCCCTCCACACAACCTCATCTTAATGGGGCCCTCACGAGGACGAGGGGCCAATGAAGAAGACAATGGTTCTGTCTACTCCCATCCAGTTATCGCGGAAAAATCTTTCACTGCATTGATATTATATCAATTTTTCCATTTCTCATTTACACGTTATAAATTTAATCGATGTGGAGAAAGACGTGCTAAAACAGGTGATTAACGAAAACTTGCAACATTGAACATCGTCGTTTATTCGATCCGCAATATTTACAACATACCATAGTACCCGTTGAAACAATATCACTATACCCGGTGTACAAAGAGATCTACAAAGGTCTACAGTTATAACAGCGAATACGACAGGAGTTCAAGAGCGGATTTAGACTCCTCACAGATTAGCCGTTTGGGCTTAGCAGCTTTAACTCGAATGACGTCTTGTGATTAGCGATGGCAATGGGACGACAAATTGTTGACTGCCAGGTGTCGATCTGCGAATCGCGAGAGACTGGTGGGGAGCACAGTGGTCGATGCACAATCAGCACGCCGTCTCACTCGAGTAAACGGCATGGCGGCTACCTAGTTCATTGAACGCATCCAGCGCTATCAGCACCATATCCGTGTTGTAGACAGCTAAAATCAAGTTATTACAATATAACTTAACCGGTTTTGAACAAGCTAAGCCTAGTTGGAGCACAATGGGAGGTCGTATTCGATCGCGAGGGAGAGAAGGGTCGTATTGGTCTGAGGAGAATTTTTTCGATACTTGATTTTTCTTGTTTCACGGACGTACAGAGGTGGGGGGGGGTCTTTGGAAGGAATTCGTGGCGTTGGGAAAAACTTTTCTCGGTTTGACTTTCTGCGGTTATTCCCGTTTCACTGGCGATATATTACCCTCTCAACAGTAAAATTTCAGGGGGAAATTTTTCGTGAAATGCCGGAAAAACTGGGAGAAGTGGCAAAGAATTGGAAAAATCCGAAAATCTCGGAAAGCGGTAGGTAGGATGAGGAGGGGGGGTCGTATCTTTGCAGCAACTTTATACAACGCGCGGTGGCGTGTCCTGGGTGCAAGGCAGTCGTCCGATAGGAGCGCCAATGGACGAAGCCGCAGCTTCGCAGCTATAAGTTTTTGTGTCAAGCGTATTGTGTTTTGCTTCCTACTCATCTGGAGCAGGAGAATCGAAATGTGTGCTGCCATGCTCTGCAGCTATTTTCAACACAACCGCTCACTCCTTAACACAGCACGGACCATTAACCAGGCCTCTGCGCAGTTCGCTGCGCCGACCATCGCTCTTTCAAGCTTGGCGCTCGGACGCCTGTCTCGCTATGCAGCAAAACGCAAATTATCTTGTAGAGAACTCATCTTATCTAAGGCAGCGTGCAGACTTTCGCGACGGCGGTGCTTCGGTCGCTGGCGTGTCTGCAGAGAATCCGATCGCGAGACGCCGTAAGGTTACGTTGATGGCTCAGCGTTACGTCCCGCCCGAACGCGCACCGGAAGCGTCGCCGTCGCGAAGGTCTAAAAGCTGGCCTAATTAAGCTGTAAAAGATGATTACTGAGCCTAAACCGTTGCGATCTTTTTTTCAGATACAGTCAGAATGAGCTATTCGGAAAGGGAAATGAAAACTCATTGACACGAAAAAGGATAGAGAAGGATCGAGTTGTAAGGAACCTTTCAAAAACGTGGTTCCCACTGTGCACCCGAAGGCCTGACACACTGAATTAAATCGAAACCACTTACGAAAATTGCACTCCAGTAAGTACTGAACCATTCGTAGATCACATTCACAGCTAATCACAATGTATGGCGCGTCCGTCTCAATGCATCGCGCTGAAAAAAGTAGTATGAGTCAAAAAGTGAGAAGCTCGAAGCGAGCTAAAACGGGTAGCTATGAAGAAAAGAATAACTTAATTTCCGAGTTAAAATTGTTGGGTTCTGGGATAGACGTGACCAACGAAATTCCAAACTGAACACTAACATTGACGGAGAACAGGGTCCAGTACCAACGGAATGGACAAGAAACGCGGTGTCAGACAACTCCACCCCCCCCCCCCTCCGCTCGCCCCTCATTCTCTCACGTAACCACTCCAATTCCAACCTAACCGTCATCCTAATCTTCCCTACTTTGCAGTGGGAGAGTGGGACAACTATTAGTTTCAACTATCGAAAATAGTAGTACTTAGGGCCATGACACACGCGTCAACTTAAAAGGGGGGGGGGGCAGGAGTAAAAGATGGAAAGATATCACCAATTTTGTAATCTGAGCTTCTGATTTCATGAAATTCATCGTGGAATTTACCTAATCGACCAAATTAGCTATTAACTTACGGGTGCTTCTCAGCAAATATGCAGTAAAAAGAGAGACAATATAAGATTAATGACTAGAAATAATGGAAATAAACCCAAAATTTTCAAAATGCTCACCTATATCTGCTGGTGCTGGGCGATCTTCATGCACTGTCCCACCTGCTAAACGGATCAATTTTGTTAGTACTGCACGACTTGGTTCTACTGATGGCGTTATGTAGAATTGAACATCCTAAATGAACACAAAATCAGTTTATGAGGCAGCACTTTCATGAGGCGTGAGGCGCGATAATTTGGTACCCGGTCTAAACTGGTAGCAGGGAGTGCTATGTAGGGGGAAATGGCGAAAAAGCGAAGTGAAAGGGTCAAAAACCTGCGAAGAAAAGCCTTAGTTCTTAACGACTCAAAAAAGCAATTTCGGACGAGTTTCCCGTTGGCACCGTGTCAATAACCGCTACGGTAGGTACGGCTGCACGTATGTACCCTTATATCCATGCAGCACCGCAGCCGCTTCCTATTAATCCCTCCCTTCATATGTAACTTCGGCAAATAAGTAATACGCAGCATGTACGGGTCGTACCACTATCGTTGTGGCGGGCGCGGTTCGGCGTCCCGTGGTCGGTCCTATGATGCAGCTGATAGGGCGCTTATAAGGGCACTTCGGCTTAGAAAAGCACTCGCAGCGCCTGCAGGAGGCAGCCCGGCCTGCTCAGGGGCGCCGAATTCTGTCCTGCTAGGCGTATTATCCCACACTTCTTGGGGATTTATCGTGCCACTTGCCTTTAAAGTGCTGCGACCGCCGGACAGCGTCCGCCACTCGGTACAGTGCCTGCAACCCAAGTGCCTAACCGCAAAAGAGTTTGCAAACAGAAAAAAACCCTGGACAAGGCACAATAACATGTAAAAATACAAACAATAATGAATCGTCGAATACCTCACCTCAAACACCTTCTTGTGCCGTGCCCTGACCACGCTACGCTTGCAGTTGTAGCCCAAATGCCGTTCTTGGTCTTCGTCATGTAGGAAGTAATCGAGCGTATCTGAACCGTACTCTTTACTCGCTGTACATTTCAATAATCGGTGACGACGCTTTCGTTTTAGGCAGGGGGGGGGGGGGGAATTCCTCTAGTTCGCTTGTTTTTCTTGTTAGTTCCTGTCAAGCAACAGGAATAACAAAAGGAACTCGCCTGTAAAGTCTTGTAAAGCTAAGAAATGATACAAGTGAGCTACGTTGGTCACAAAAATTGACAGGTCCTCACAAGTGCCCCCCCCCTGCCAAACCGAACTGCGCCGATACAGTAAACTTACCCATCCACTGACGACATTCGTATCCATGCACTATCCAGTAAGGGTTCACTATATTCTTTCCCAAACAAATCGCCTCCAACAGCCGTTCCGTTCGTCGACCATTCGTCGTCACCAAGGTGGGTACATTCAGACACCTCCTCACATGCTCGTCCACCAAGATATCGCAGTTTCTGAAGATCAACCATTCCAACATTGGTTACCGCATATTGAATGTTTCAACTAATGGATGAAATAATGGAAAAGAATTACAGATGCCACCCTCTCCGATTCTGTAGTACCAATATGTTGAAATGGAATTACCTGAGTTCAAGACATGCTTGTTTTCATCGTCAATTCCACTGAACGCGACCACATACGCTGGATGCGTAATGCCGGACTTTTGATGCTCTTGGGCTTTTGCCGCGATTTCCGCTTCACTTGGAGGAGCTGATTGCATTCTAGAATGAAAACGACTCAAGTTTACGTAATCATCTACACTCCATATCTAGAAGTGAGGTGGGCGTGGCCGTACACTTTATTGAACTTGGTCTAGGAGCCATTTTTCCTAGGATATTTCCATGTGATACAACTGTCATCCTGTGTTCTGCGGGACGACTTGACTACAACTATGCCAGAATGGCAGTATCTCAACAAAACACCAGGTGCCAAAGCTGCCGCCATGATAAGATGTATTAAGCAGCCACGCCCACTCCATCTTCGAGATATGGCAACTGTGACACATTCTTTTGCTATGCATTATATCATAAACTCGAAAGCACAGAAGCAGTTGATTGTAAAAGACTCAGTTAGAAAACTTCTATGTGAAAAACTGCTGAAAGCGGGCTGTTGTTGCCAGCGACACTGAACGGTGCACGGGCTGCGAGAGAGCGTTTGGCCACACCCCTGTCATCCCTTCCACCAGTGACGTTGACGAGAACTGCCCACCTACAGCGATCGTGCCCACTGTCTTTACTCTTATCTGAGCAGTATTCATGGTCAGTAGTGTGGAAAAATCAAGTTGCAACCAAAAACCAAATAATTTCAAGACAAAAAGGGAATTTTATAGAGAGAGGTTGCAGACCAACCGAAGTTTCTTATTTGGGAAGACACCCTCATCGTTCTCAACCGCCTGCTTGGTGTCAAACGAACGCCGCCATTGCTCTGGAGTCACGATCACCGGCATTTTCCAAGCAACTAAAATGGTAAAGAAATCACTGAGTTTAACATAACAAATCCACTAAATTGCAAGAAAATTTTAATAAAGAAGCGAGAAGAAAAGTAGGGGGGAAAACTCACGAAGAAGCTGCTTGAATTGATCGTTAATCATTTCTAATGCATATGGACCCGGCGAGACACCCTCGCATGGTTGACCAAGCTGAAAAAATTATCTATTTAGCCAACCGGAAAAAAAGATGCTGCTCCTCGATAACGAACCTGATATCGTTGATTATCAGCTTCCACCCTTTGACCCGCATAGTTATCAGCTAGCCATTGATAATTCACCACTTGAATATCCCATTCACGTGCTTTTTCCACTTTTTCAACTCCACCACTGAAAATTAAGGGGATAAACAACCAGGAAAAAAATCAGTCAATAAATATCTGTAGGCTGGACCACTAGCGCCATCTGTATAAGGCCAAGGAAACCACTGTCGAAAGTATCAAATTTCGATAAAAAAAACTGAAGGGAACAGCAAAACAACATCCAAAACAGTTCCTAGTCGAAAGGAAGCCCAGTGAAAAAAAACAAGAAACTGGGCTTGGTGGGGGAACATGGTAAGCTTGCACCGGCCACATTGTGAAACCCTACAAATTCTAGCAACCAAGGGGCTCACTCGAACAATTTCACAGTCCCCCAGGAGTTTTCAGGTCTGACCAAAGTTAGACCAACTTAGTAACATGACCTAACAAAAGGAACTGGCGAAGCACCTAATGACCCCTCCAAAGCGAACAGCGCCAATAAGTGAATAAGCATATGGATGTATATAGAGAATCTCTCTGTTATATGGAATCATATATCAAGAATGTTGAACAACTAACCTTTTGGCAATGAGAATATTATTGTGACGACTCAATAGTATACGGGTATGCAACACTACGCTCTCAAACATTGTTCCATGCTCACAATGAACTCTATTAAGCAGAGCATCTGTATACACTTATATCGTCAAAGCCCGAGAACGACGCTCAACATGATAATGTGGTTGCTTAAATATGAATGACGAGAGATTCAGTTCTCTGTGTAAATTCCAGCAACTGTATCTGCGTAAGAACGCGAGTTAGATGTGAGTCTCAACAAACGAGCTGTCGTAACATACACTCCATTTCCCGGAAATGGACAAGGCGTCGCTGCGTTTCTATTTAAGCGTTTTGGTGTCTGCGGTTTTGGTGGAGTTTCGAGAGATGCATCATGCCTTTTCTAGTGCTAAGTATTAGTAATACAGTTTGTCTCCAATGGAAACATCCTACGGGAAAAAATCATCGCTACTCCACTCTTAAATGGAGTACGCGGTGCAGCCACTCTTTATCTAGGTATATGAGTTTATGTGGGCAATGTAACTAGATCACCCACATCGCTGGTAAAAAGCCAACGGTCCTTATGCGAACGAACCTTTTCGCTGGAGCGGGTCTAAGCCATCTGATAAAATTACCGACGGTAAGATGACATGGCCAATGTACGTCCATTTGTTTCCTTCATCATAAGTCAACACCACCAACTGCAGTTGTACCCCAAACGTTTGCGATCTTTTAGTGCCTGAAAGGGGACCCATAAGACCATACAGAGACGAATAGAGAAATGAGAAACTTCGAGAATACAAAAAAAGGAAATACGAAAAATCTTCACCAAATGCGCATGTTGGGTCCTTATCGACTCGACAATAACGTGTGTAATGGCTCCTGCTCGTTCCGCATACGCCTTTGCACCAAATTCGATGTCTCCGCCATGCATTCGAATTGCCAGTACAATGTTTGGTAGGTCCAATTTATCCGTGAACATTCGATCCATATCGAACATGTGCAACACACAACCCGCAAGACAGATATCCGGATGAACTGTAAGCAGCTTTCTGAGAACGATTCCCGGAAAAATAGACATCCCACCCATCAACAGTCCTTCTTGCAGTGCACGAAGCACGAGTAAAGGCTTACTGTGGGGCTCTACTAACTTTCACAGCAAGGAAGAAACAGTGGGACTACAGACGTGTTCGTATGCTGTCATGCCATGTCAGTGGGGGGGGGCTGGGTTTGGCGCGGTTCTCCACCAACTGTTGTCGCTGCCCAGCCTGGAACCAGCTGGCACTACACCGAACCCAGCCCCCTCCCCCTGACACACCCCAGCATCCGCAGCGAGCAAGACTGTAGAATGCAAGAGGGCACGCAACACTGTGAGCGTCAGCGGACATCTGTTCTCACGATCCAGCCAAGGCAAACCTTTGCTTCGCAAACGCACGCGTCAGTGCCCCGCACCTGTTCAGTGCAATCGTTAGCTGAAACACAGTTTCCTGAAACAGCTGATTTTTTTACCCGGCAGTCGCCTCCCACAGATCCGTTGGTTTCGGTGCATATACCTAACCCTTCCCCTAAAAAAGCCCTCGCCCTGGAGGAAACTACTCAAAGTGATGGAAAAGCGGACAGAACAAACCCAATAAATGAAAATAATCTCACCGTTCATGAGAAGATTCGGCTCATACGTGAAAAATTGACTAGGTATCACAGGCTGTTGGGGCGTTGGAACCATACGTATTGGTTGTGTGACCATTTCCCCTGAAACGAAACGAGTTTTCAGATTCAATTCGGTTTGGATCACTGCTCTTGCTATTAGTGCACTCAAAATTTCTGAACAAGAACTAGAGAAAGGTGGAAGAGTCCCAGGAATTCATTCCAGAGAAACCGAGACACGAATCTCGAGGAGCTTTCTTCACAATTGCTATTGTTCTTTTACCAGGAATCCACCCTTTTCTTGGTACGGAGGGAGCTCCGATACACTCGTAACTGGAGATTTTTCAATTTGTGGATTTTTCCATGGTTTCTGTGCGACTGTGTCCATGCCAATTGGACGAAAATTCCAGTTGTGAGAGAATCGAGTGATGCATTAATCATCTGAGGACGCGGAGTGTCACGTATGAAAGAGAATAGCTAAACAAAAACGCGCGATGCAAATGTCAGCTTTCTTTCTCAAGCCAACCTCGGAGCCATTGATAGCGCCGGCTTTGTAACGGCCAATATTTCTTGGTTCTCTACTATGTGGCCTACTATGGCATAAGTGGGAAGTCGAATTAATTCGTATTAAGTATAAAATGGCAGAAAGCTCTGCCTTTATCGATAATCTCTGGGTTGCGCCAGGCAACAGACTTCTGTTTTGAATAGTAATAGTCATGGAGTGTGTTTTGGTTTTTCTTTGGGACTCCCCGGACCATACAATATAGACCGGTGGAATGAGAGCCTGCTTCGCAGAATGATTACTGAAAACTAAACTCCGTTGTTTTTCGAAATTATATAAATTAGACATTATTCGTTCCAGGATCGCGATTTTCTCAGCCAACAGCATCACCCCACTACGCGGCTGATATGAGGTCGCCACCGCTGATGTCGCCAACGCAAGCCCCGATGGCACCGCAAGCAGCCATGCCACGTCCTGTAAGCAACGGTACGTATAGCAAGAAAAGATCTTTGAAACTTTCCCTCTAGGGAATTCGTTTTAGCATCAAAATGGTCCTTACATTTTACAACCCAGCTTTGATTTCAGAACTAGGCTTAAACTTACTTTATGGGGTTTCTAGTGAAGGTCTTCTAGTAAAATACTTACGAATCACCGCCTTTATTTCCTGATCAAGCAGGGGAAATCATGGAGCCCAACATGGGTAAAAATTCCTGACTCCCTTACCACGTACGAGTTCTCCGAACCTGCTCGTTTTGTGCCAGCAAAGCGATATCCTGCCCCTTCTGGGTCACTAGTCATTTATTCGCGTCATCCAATGCTATTACCATCCATTAGTGAAAACAAAACTGTAAACACTGAACTCGTGGCAAAAATAGCGTTTGGGCTTTGGGTGGCAACCAGGGATGCGTCAGAGCTACCACCTATGAGGGCCGCAGCGTCTTCGATACTTCCTGTTACGCGAAAGTGGGACAGTCTCAGAGACTCGCAGCCAGAGTACATGTACATGGAGAGACGTGTACGAATTGGTTGAGGGGGCAGGGTACAGCATCGTGATGTGTGAAGTGGTGATGTAGGTACGAACCCCCTCCGCCTCCCCCTCCGAGAGAAGGTGCGAACAGACAACAACCGGGAATTTTTTCCCAACGCAGCAGATTGTTCTCAGACGCATGTTCTCCAAGGCACATACGACCCACCCCCTCTCCCCGACGATCAAATACG